>SDVV010005971.1:0-18795 GCA_016164225.1 Gammarus roeselii
CACACCTGCCCGCTAAAGGGGTAACTCCCTGACGGCACACCTGCCCGCTAAAGGGGTAACTCCCTGACGGCACACCTGCCCGCTAAAGGGGTAACTCCCTGACGGCACACTTGCTCCCAAATGAAGGAAATCCCTGACAGCACACCTGCCCGTTAAAGGGGTAACTCCCTGACGGCACACCTGCCCGCTAAAGGGGTAACTCCCTGACGGCACACCTGCCCGCTAAAGGGGTAACTCCCTGACGGCACACCTGCCCGCTAAAGGGGTAACTCCCTGACGGCACACTTGCTCCCAAATGAAGGAAATCCCTGACAGCACACCTGCCCGTTAAAGGGGTAACTCCCTGACGGCACACCTGCCCGCTAAAGGGGTAACTCCCTGACGGCACACCTGCCCGCTAAAGGGGTAACTCCCTGACGGCACACCTGCCCGCTAAAGGGGTAACTCCTGACGGCAAACTTGTCCTCTGAAGGGTCACGGTGAGAATATCATCAAATTACGCCCTTTAGCCGGAAGAAGCGTTTACCAGATAATAATCCAATTAGTTTGTGATAGACAGACTGAAGAGACAGTAGGAGGATACCCCCCCCTAACGGGTTAGTCAGAGATTCACCTTCTCACCGCACTTACTCTACCAGCAACAAATAAGGAGGTGTATATGTCCCATTCTAAAATTAATGACACTTGTCTACAAACTACTCATGAGGAACTGTTGTTCAATTTCACTGCGCAAAATAGGAATATCGCTAGAGTGCTATACCCTTTGCTATACATTGTTATTCCCACTGATATTCATTGCTATTCCTATTGCTGGATATTGTTTCTGCCATTGCTATACATTGTTAGTCCAATTGCGACTGTCGGTCTGTTGTCAATATGTTGAAGTAAGGCTGTTCTCAAGTTGAGACTAACATAGAAAAAAAGGAGAAATGCGTGTGCGTACTCCAGTATTGCAAGAAATAACGCATCGTGTTGTCTATTTCCTGAATTCGACGACATTTGTATTAATGTATACAGTAAAAAAATCAGTTCTTTACTAACTGCTACTGTGATAAGCATAGAGAAAAACATTCATTACTATTCTTCCTGTTAAGAGAACCCCGGCCATGCATACTCATTCTCCGTTAACACACGTATTACCTTTAATGCTACTTTTCATCGGTTGACCAACTGTGAGACCTTCACAGTTTGTTTTTTTAGCAAGTCATCGGTCTCTCACCCGGCTCTCCCGGGGAGTTCAACAGCGCCCCGGAAGAGCTATGTTTTTCTACCACCAACTGAAAAGAACTCGTACCCACACCAGGATAAACAGGTTGTCTCCGTCGCTGGAGAAGTCGAAAGTTTGTTGGACCAAAGAAATTGCAATCATTATATTTGCTGAGCACAAATCTAATTGCAAGTCAAAAGGTGTTCGGAACAACCAAATCCTAGACGGATATCAGTAGGATTTGAGCATGAAACTGATAATATAAATATAAGAGGAGATATGTTACAACGGGGTGAAACATGTAAAGAATCGTTCGTCAAATGATGGAAGTAATGAAAACACGAATATATGATACAATCTCTGGTAAGAGAATGTTCAACTGAACTGTAAAATGAAATAGAAATACACAAAACATGATATTCAGCTATACCGCGATACAATTCAGTTATACCGCGATAATATTCAGCTATACCGCGATAGTATCCAGCGATCACGGTATAATATTAAGCTATAACGTGATAATATTCAGCTATACCGTGATAATATTATAATATCCAGTGATTCCGTTATAATGTTCAGCTATACCGTGATAATATTCAGCAATAACGTGACAATATTCAGTTATATCGTGATAATATTCAGCAATACCGTGGTAATATTCAGCTATTGCGGGATAATTTTTTGTTATGCCGTTATAATATTCACCTATACCATGATATTCAGTCATACCGTGATAAAATTCAGCTATACCGTGATAACAGTCAGCTATACCGTGATAATATTCAGCTATACCGTGATAACATTCAGCTATACCGTGATAATATTCAGCGATACCGTGATAATATTCAGCCATACCGCGGTAATATTTAGTTATACCGTGATAATACTCCGCAATACCGCGGTAATATTCAGTTATACCGGATAATATTCAGCCATACCGCGGTGATATTCAGCTATACCGTGATACGCGATTCTTCGCGAGCTCTCCTTACCCGCTCGAATAATCGATCCTCTCTTTTCTCGATTTAATCGAAGTGCTTCCTCGACTGAGAAATCAATACTACTGGATTAATTGAAATTTTTGTACGTGTATCAATGAATTTCATGGATGATTAAGGACAAACATAAAATCAAATTACAATCGTATAAAAAAATACATTGACAGCCCATCGTTTGCCAGTTGTGTAAGATGCAATACCAAAAGAAACGCAATTAAGTTAAATTAATAACTATAAATTTTATTCTTTTCGGGTTAAGGTTTAATCATTCACATATTTGTTGGCTGGATGTACTACATCAAGAGCAAACTAATGCAAGCCGCTGTTGTATAGTTTCTCTAAGGATCGGTTTGTTAGATGCACTTTAAATAGCATAAATAACTGACGTTATGGTTCAAAACGTCCATCACGATATTGGTTTCACAAGTTTTAATAGTAGACAGAACAGTACACAAATGACGGAATCCCTAGATCACAGTGTTAAACTGTTGTAGAATTCATTTCAAAATGTTCACTACATTTCAACTCCTTTTCATCAAATCTTATCTTCGAATCGCCTCCCGAGATTAGCAGTCGGGCGAGTCGCCTCCCGAGATGAACAGTCAGCCGAGTCGACTCTCGAGACTAACAGTCAGCCGATTCGCCTCTCGAGACTAACAGTCAGCCAATTCGCCTCTCGAGACTAACAGTCAGCCGGGTCGCCTCCCGAGATTAACAGTCAGCCGAGTCGCCTCCCGAGATACACAGTCAGCCGAGTCGCCTCCCGAGATTAAGTCAGGCGAGTCACTTCCTGAGATTAGCAGTCAGGCGAGTCGCCTTCCATGATTAACAGTCAGGCAAAGTAATGAGAGAAGGCAAATTTTAGCTGCCAAGATAACAATATAATAGGATTTGGCGCGAGAAGGCGGATAAAGTAATAAAGAGATAAAAACGGGACGAAACTGGCTGACCCTGCGGTCATTGAAACGAACTGATCTGTCGGTAATGCGATATACTCTAGCATGGCACCATGAATGGTGTTCTCTAGCATGGCACTATGAATAGTGTAATACAGCATGACACTATGAATGGTGTACTCTAGTATGGGCACTATGAATAGTATACTCTAGCATGGCACGATGAATGGTGTACTCTAGTATGGGCACTATGAATAGTATACTCTAGCATGGCACGATGAATGGTGTACTCTAGTATGGGCACTATGAAAAGTATACTTTAGCATGGCACGATGAATGGTGTACTCTAGTATATCACTATGAATGGCATACTCTATCATGGCACTATGAATGGTGTACTTTAGCATGGCACAATAAATAGTGTACTCCAGCATGGCACTATAAATGGTGTACTCTAGCATGGCACCATGAATGGTGTACTCCAGCATGGCACTATGAATAGTGTACTCTAGCATGGCACTATGATTGGTATACTCTAGCATGGCACTATGAATGGTGTACTCTAGCATGGCACTATGAATGGTGTACCCTAGCATGTCACTATGAATGATGGACTCTAGCATGGCACATTGAATGGTGTACTATAGCATGGTACCATGAATGGTGTACTCTAGCATGGCACTATGAATGGTGTACTCTAGCATGACACTATGAATGATGTACTCTAGCATGGCACTATGAATTGTGTACTCTAGCAGCGGGTTAGAGAAACAGCACAATTTACCGGGCTGCAATTTATTGACAAATGAAAGTGAGTTATTCGGGAAGTGTTACTTTATATGTAAATAAAAGGTAGACTGTTGTCAGTAAACCAGAACACGCTTTAATGAGGCATGGAATTGAGACTCTTTGTGTCGTAATTTATTGCGAATATGAGGTAAACAATATGAATGGCTTAGCGTATAAAACGACTGAAATATCGGTAGATAATTTTCTCTTCAGTTGAATGAAATGTTCAGTGCCGTTGCTGTAGCTCATAGTTAAGTGCATATTGTGGAAGATTTCAACGTAGATCTGCTAAAAAAAAATGAAAAAATAGGTGGGTGACGTTAGTTATGATTTTCTTTCTTTTTGTTTGTCCCCATTAAATACTAAGCCATCGAGTTGGATTGCAACTGTAATAGATAACATTTTTCCCAACGATGTTAAGTGCATTACTCGTGCAGCTGGGAAATTTTCCGATGTTTACGACCATTATCCTATTTTCCATTCAGAATCCGAATTGTCACGAACACCGTAACCCGATTGTTTTCACCGATCGTCCAAATAGCGACCGTTGAAGTCGAAACCTTTACAAGGCTTTGGAAACTCATAACTCCAAAGCCATGATACCCTCAGTAATCACATATGACGCATAATTGCGCTGTTCAAGGCTCATGTTCCTCTAATAACAAAAAAGTTTTGCCACAAACAATCTAAGATTCCGTGGATGACACCGGCAACTACATCCCTTTTGAACAATACTCAGGGAATGCAGTCCCCGAACTGCCAATCTCCGACTCCACCAACCGGAACGAGTTAAAAGCAATAAAAAATGCTGAACAAATAAAGACAGCTATCAAATCCAAACCAACGTAATAAAACAATCCCTGTGACTATCATGGCTCCCTCAATCACACTCATCAATAATCACTCTAGTGGGGATTTTTGTTTCGATGCTCTCACAACTCAAGAAATAGTTAAATTTATGTGAATAAAAGTTCTTCCAGTCATGAGCTAAGATTAAAAAATCATTACATGACTATTTGTTCACTTTCATCGAATAACCTATTTGGCCACAACCAGCGTGGGTGGCTTCAAGGCTTTCAAGAATACAGAGCATTCGCTACTTAAGTTTGCTGAAGATATTATTGATGGTTTTGATAAAGGTAAAGTTGCTATTGTAACCTTTATAGACCTTCGCAAAGCGTTCAAATGGGTTAACCGTGATATTTTGGGAGCAAATTTGCAGCATTCGGGAGTTAATTCCGTCTATAAAAGTTGGATAAAAAGTTATCATCTTGACAGAATGTACCTAGAGAGTTGGAATAAACAATCATCTGCCCGTACACTAATATAGGAGTACCACGTGAGTAATCCTTGGACCTTTGTTCAACCTTATTTATGTCAATTACAATGTAAACCGAAGCGATAGGTTATTTTTTGTCCTTTTTGGCAGATGATACTGCTATTAATATGACTGGAAAATGGTGATGATATTGTTACTACGATGAATACTCAGTTGGTCCACATTGCAGACGGGTTCGCATCTAAAAAGGTGACGCTAAATACCGACATGAGTGCAGGTCGTGGTAACTATCGGAGAAAAACACCCATTCATGCAATACAGGCCGAATTGGAAGATGAACCAGTTGCATATGTTGAAAATGCAACATGTATTTGTGTTATAGTAGATCGGAGACTGAAAATTAATAATTACGACTCTTTATTTATTATAAAACTATCCAAATCGTATGGCCGATTTTACAAAATTCGAAATGGTTCAACAACTTCTGCAAAAAGTATCTGTACAACAGCCTCCTGACTTACCGGATTTCTGCGTATGCATCGACCTGATAAAATAAACCTGACACCTCTCATTCTTCGTCAAAAGTGTATCATTTGATGGGCTAAAAAAGTGTATCATTTGTGTCTGAATATAAAAGTCATTGATTCTTTCCTTTTGCACCCAAGTTCAGTTATGGAATTAAGATGCTCATTTCAGTTCATAACCGGTCCAATTTTCTCTGTTACATGTTGTAATAAGCCCTATGGGAGTTGCTATATCTGATATGATTGTTTTGGCATATAATTGTTTCTATTTTTGATTTTGCATACATCTATATTGATTTACAGAGTTAGGATCACTGGATCAAAACCCAATAACAACCTCCTAACAAACCTCACGAATCCTAAATCAAACGAGTCTTTCAGGAATAGGCTTAATGAACATCTCTTGACCGATCAATGCAAAACCGAAACTTAGCCTGCAAATATAAGATGAATGTATAATACCAGAAACCAGAAAATGCTCTCTGTTTTTTAATATGTTAAAAAAAAACTTCATAACACTTGATATTGAGATCCCATTCAATCGTTTATACTCTGACGATACAAATGTTGCATGTCTATAATAATAATAATATAAATAGACTTTATTGAAGCACTTGATGGTACAATAATGATTACACAGACACAAGTTTGACAGCATTCCTACCAATGCATCCAAATTACGCACCAAAAGAACATACATGGGAGACAGGACAGAGTAGGGCTGAAATACTCGACTCAGATCCGCTAAGTTGAGTTGGCGAAAAGCGCGACTGGATACATTCGTACGTCCTTCTCTCACATGACTATATACTAAAGCGCACTTTTTGAGAGGGGAAGCATTCACATACGTATAATGGGCCAACAACATGGAAATGCTGACAGATATCAAATATTATTTATATTAATATCGTGATCTTGAAGCACCAGCAGGATTCTGTGCCACCTCTCTATTATTGGAGATAATTCGTATCTCTCACTATTATCCAAGGCCTCCAGGAAGGGATTGTTAGATTTTATAATATGTTCATGGAGGCTTTCAGCACTTTTTCTAGCTCGTACCCTAAGACAGTCAACATCATATGCTGCAAATACAAAGCAAGCACTCATTCTTCTAGGTACACTAACCAACATCCGGAAAGTATCATTGTATTCTACTTTCAGTTTACTGATGGTTACTCTCGTAAATTTACACCACAGTGAGTTACAGTAGATTGGGTAGCAGCAGGTTTTAAAGAGCTGTATTTTTACATCTGTCGTGCAGAAATTGAATTTTCTTATGAGCTGATAGCCAACCGTGTTTAATTTCCGGTGTTGCTTAGAGATATCAGCGTTGTCACACCAGTCGCTTGTTATTAAGTGACCTAAGAAGGGGAAACTGTCCACATAATCCAACTGATCACCATTTAACACATTATTCGTTCGGAACTGGTTTTACTAGCGTGCAAACAGGCTTGCTAGTATTGTTTTCAATGTCAAGTGTGGCGGCCTCCTCCTCGCATATATTTAGTAAAATTTGAAGAGCATCTACATGAGGGGCTAGTAGGACCGTATCGTCGGCATAAGTAATTGCATTAATACAGCAGTCGCCAATATGACACCTAACACGGCTAAGAACGAGATGCTCGTGTAAGCTTTCTACATGCACATTCAACAAAAGGGGCGAAAGAAGGCCTGCCTGCCTTATTCCATTGGTGGTTCGGAACAGATTTGATGTTGAGATGCCCCATCGTACCGCACATTCTTGTTGTTTTGTTCGTACCAGTATTTTAGTCATACGAGGTGCACTATGTTGCTGCTGATCACAATTGTCCCTGTCAATACCCTAGGTGTTCACTAGCGTTTTGTCTGTTTTCATGATTCAAATGCTGCGATCGTTTTAGTATAAATACAATCCAAACTCGGACTTTTCGATTAACGCTCGGCAACTTTGAGCATTGGCAGAGGTAAACTCGATGTTATAAAAATTCATTGATTTATTTATGCAATTTACCGTACTATTTTTGATGATACAATCATTACCACATAAGCTAATATTGTGCTTCATCTACTATAGCAGAAGTATATTCATCCCACTTTTTAACTACGGTGTTAATTTTTCCTAGTTGTCAATCATTTAATCAGTTCTTAGTGGTCATAAAGTGTGTAAATTCAAGGTTACGTATACATGTTCACAAGTTCACTAACTACTTCTAGTACAATTAATATGACAAGACCATGCTTATGACGAACGTTTTTTTTTTTAATTTCGGCGATGGCGCCCACGTTTGCGAAGGGAAAATGATAGATCACGTCGGTTGAGATCTGCGAAACGGAAGCAGTCTGAAACCAAGATCCTCCAATCACGAATGATGCTGCATCAAGGGAGTTTATTTCAATAACCTGCATCGTGAATGCTTGAACTCCCCTCTATCCAACTCTATCCCTCTTAATCAACGTACATATCATTATCATCAATTACTAATTTGTAAATGGAGATTTTTTGTTGGTATCGCAGTTAGCCTATTTTTTTAACCACGGTGTTCATGGTCAGTCCTCCGATCTTCTAAGAGACCGGGCAAAATGTTTCACTCGGGGTCAGGAAAGCTCAAACGTACCACCTTCCACTTCAATTGAAGTAAACTGTAAGGAGAGCCCGACTCTCTACCCACTTGGCCACCGAGCTGGCACTAACTCGAACATGGAAAATATCATAGCCAAATACCTTCTGACGACACTCGATATTGGAAGTGTATTGCACTTATAAACCTGATTTTTCTAAATATTTAAACAAAAAAATTTAATGAGCACGTAATTTGTAATTTGGAGTATTCTATTTCTTCTTGGTTTTAAAATTGTCGGCACAAACTTTGGCCATATGTACAGTATATCACAACATGAATGAATTCGGTGAAGTACCTTTTCATAGGAATTCCATTTCCATTGGTTTATCAGAGAAATTTTCCCGACCAAATGTTCGGACATCTGCAGCGCCGCATCCTACACTATTACCTCTTGTGGCAGCTGCAACAGTGCAGTATCTTGCACCACTCATCCTGCGACAGCTGCAACAATGTTGTACCTTGCACCACAGATATTACTGGTATCACGATTGTCAACATTGTCAAATGTAGCCGGTTTTCTGTAACAAAACCACAAGTATCTTGTATCAGGTATTATCATTGTATTGTACCACCTTACATCTTGCAGCTTAGATTCAGGCTACGATTTCAAACCACCCCACTTACTGAATTGTAATTATTTTTTCGTTATCTTTTGATACTCCACCAATCATGTCTTGTACAAGGTTGGTGCCCAGAATCATGATATCATTCCTCTATTGAGAAGCAGATGGGAGCAGCTACGAGTTAGTTTAGTTTTGCATTCAACCCAAATCCTGCAATAGGAAGTAACCTTGCGTTAACGCGCATCCGACGATACGCCCATCCGACTCTCAGCTGCATTATTCCCGTTTTGATTCCGTTTTCAAAACGTCAACATAATCGTCACATCCCGTATCTAGTTATAGTATTACATTCATATCTGCTGTCTACAAGGGATCACACAAAAAACAAACAAGCTAACGGTTCATTTTCCCACTGGTAAATTCTATAACAGTCCAAGATGGTTCAGGCTAAGTCAGAACGTGGCATCTGCCACACCTCGTACGCCCCCGAACTAATAGATTGGCAAAGTTCTTCTGGCTCTGCCAGGAGTTTGCGTAGCAGTCCCTGAAATAGTGAATGCAAGACATTGCGCAGTAAATTTGTCAAGCGGCAGAGGAAACCAAACAATAGAAAGCGCAAATCAGTCACGCCTCCGATGGATTATCCAAAACAGAGACAGTCGTATCCAATAGCTTATCCATAACAGAGACAGTCAACACGGATACCCGATTGCTAGCTGTTGAATTAAAATTGGAAAACGTGCTGAAACAATTACACGAATTCAAAGAACTGATAAGCAGCAAATTAGCAGCAGTCAAAGAAACTGTCAAGGCCACTAAAAATCAAGTGAAAGTATTTCAAGTGCACCTGAACTCTGAATTCGTCAAGGAGCTTCCAGCTCTAGACGCTGAGTCAAACGATCGTATTAAACCGATAGAAAACTCATTCGAAGATAGCGAGGCACTGTACACAACTGTAGTTAGTAGGAGGCAGCCACGCTGTGACAATGCAACACACGTTGATCCACAATCTGACCACATTTGACCCAATACACGTAACTGATTCGATGTATTGCCCGATGATATGGACTCTCAGAATACCGAGGAAATCATTGTGATTGGTGATTGCATATGTCACCTCCTTCAAATTAAGTCAGCAAAAAGGGAGAATTCAAATGAAAAAACTCTGCTAAGCTGTTTTAAAAATTGACGAGATCGAAGGCATAATTGCTAAGGAAAGGATATATTCATCTAAGCAAATTATAATACAAGTCGGTGCTAGAGACGTGTAACAGACTGAATCGACATGGAAAAGGTATAAAGCCATGCTAAACAACATCAAACCTTCGCACGCGAACCTCCATGTCACTGGCATCCTGTCCTATCCGAACCAGAGTAAATACAAGTTAATCAAGATGATTTTACTTAACAATCGCCTTGCAACTTCCTGCAAAGACCAGAAAATCTCTTTTTCGGATCATTTGGGATACGATGATCGATACAAAGTACTATACCTTTAATAGAATCACCAACAAGGCTCGCATTAACACGTATGGATTTGATACCATCGAGAACATTCTTAAAAGCATTAGCGCTGCACTTGTCAACGGAAATAAGTCGAACAACCTAAACGATATCATACCAACAACTCCGCCAGTAGTGCCCGACAAAATGACAGAGCGACCTTCGCCTGTTTCAACACGAGATACGCAACAAATACAAGTTCCCATCATAACACCACCACAGGTCCTTGCAAAAAAGTTCCTGTCATCAATCCAGTCCGAGTTAGAGGCAGTAGTCGTAGCTCCGCTAGTATCTCTCTAAACGAAAACGAAAGTCTTGGCTCCGACACATGACCTCAGAGTAAAAGCAAAATTAGTCAAGCAAATCAAGTCAATGTGACTAACGGTATTCTCAGGTGTTATTACGCGAACGCTAGAAGTCTCAGAGACAAAATCGAAGAATTAGGTATCCGTGCATTGAATGAAAGTATCGACATAATAGAAATCCCAGAATCGTGGATGAAATTGAACACCAAGTATTATTTAGGCAAATTTACTCGTCCCGGCTACTCACTATCTCACGAAGATAGACAAGGCCGACTGGGCGGAGGAGTGCTGTTTCCTGGGAAAAACACTTTGCAAATATTAGAAGTCACCATTCCAAACAACAGGTACGGCATAGTATCAATCCAGGTAGTCGGTAATCATATAAAATGTCAAATCACTCACGTCTATCGCCCCTAGAAGAAAGGTTGCAGATGATATCGATCTTTACAACACTTTGGTCGATGTTGTCACATCATAACACAGTATTGTGCTCGGCGACTTCAATATCTCCAACATTGATTGGGAATCAGTCGAATGCACTGCCACCGACCAGCGTCTGATTAATTTGCAGACGATAAGTTCACGACCAAAATGGTGAAGACACCTACATGAGGTAGAAACATCCTTGATCTCTTTTTTAGTGCAAGCGACTCTCATGTCACAAACGTCGAAGTAAGCGAACCACTCGGTACTAGTGGCCACAACTGTATCCGTTTTTTGATGGAGCTCGAGTAGAAAACACCAACAAACGGCGAAAAAGTCCCCAACTTCAGATTAGCTAATTTTGATAGCTTACGAGAGTCAATAGCGTTCGCAAATAAAACCCTCGTACAAGATGATAATCAATCGCTTAACCATTTCTTGACGGCACTTCAGAATATTGAACATGAACATATCATGCTCAAAAACAGGCGAACAACAGTCTATCAGGCCATGTACTGGAAAGGAGAATTGCAGCGCCTTCATCCAAGAAAGAAAGCAAATCATTCCATAAAACAGAGACATCCACATGACTACGTAGCAAGAAATTTAATAAAAAATTAGCAGACGGTACCTAAAGAGGGTCCTGAAACGTTAGATGAAACATTATGAAAATGAAATAGCTGCCATTGCCAAAACTAATCCGAAACAATTTTTTAGTTATATTTCGAGCAAAAAAAAAATCAAAATCTGTAATACAGTAGGTCCTCTCCAGAACGATGTTGGTGAGCTGGAAGCGGACGACACCAAAATGAGTGTTCTACTTAATAAATACTTTTGTTCTGTATTTACGTTAGAGTATCAGGATATTCCTAATCCTGAAGATATTATAGCTGCAAACCAAATTGAAGCCCCCACCACAGTGAACTTTTTCCCGCCGAAGTTATTAAATATATAGATAAATTTAAAGTCCCCAAATCTCCAGGTCCAGACCAAATTCATCCCATGATTCTATAATAGACTAGAAACGGAATCGCCGAACATTTATCAAACATTTTCACCCAATCTCTCACAAATGGCACCTGCCCCTGTAAATGGAAAGAGGCCAGTGTACCCCAATTTTTAAAATAAACGGACAAAAAGTGTCCCGTCAACTACCGTCCAAATAGTCTCACCTCAGTCATTGGCAAGTTGATGGAAAGTTTGATTACGGATAAAATAACAGAACTCTTAGAATCATACAAATTGATTGGCGACTCCCAGCATGGCTTTCGACACAATCGTTCATGTCCTACGAATCTGCTACTCTTTATCAGAAATATAATCGAAATCCACCACACAAAATCTCCAATCGAGCTCATTTACCTTGACTTTCAAAAGACCTTTGATAAGGTCCCCCACAAGCGCCTAATTAGTAAATTTCTCAGCATCGGTATTCGAGGCGAGCTTAACAACTGGATAAAATTCTCACTCGACGTCACGCGCAATTTCTTCACGTATAGAGTTGTCGAGGAATGGAACAAACTTCCAGCGGAAGTTGTTAACAGCAATACAATCGAGACGTTTATGTCGCGGCTCGATAAGTTCTACATAAATCAAAGACAAATAAATAAACCGTTCCCTTTCCTGTTGATATAAAGAAAAATGAAATAGCACAAGAAGCTCTCATAGACGTTCTACTTCAGAACTAATCCTCTTGCTATCAAAGGGCAACCTAGTTTGGGCCAATAGGCCTGTTTTTGTCTTCCTACACTTATACACACTTGTAAGTCTATCCTGTTGCCACCCATCCTGCGACTGCTGCAACAATGCTGTACCTTGCAACACACATCCTGCGACCGGTGCAGCAATGCTGTACCATGCACCACCCATCCTGCGACCGTACCTTCACCACCCATCCTGTTGCCACTGTTACAGCAAAGTAATCTACACACCTGAATCGTACTGCCGCTACCACTCCACAGTATTCTACACTCTTCCATCCTGCCGCTTCTACCCTAGCCCATTATCCTTCACACCCCTATCCCACAGCTACCATCCCATATCAGTATATATTAAACCTTCATCAAACCTACTGCCGCATTCAACGCACAGTATCTATCACTATACCTTACGACCATCTCCATTGCGCAGTATAATGAATGCTTCCACACCGAAGCCGCTGCAGCAGCGCAGTGTCCTACACTCTTCTTGCCTAAGGGCCCTGTCAGATTGAAGTTCCTACTTTCCACTACCCTGCGGCCGTTGCCACAGCGTGTTATCCAACACTTAGCCAACCCATCCTACAGCTGCTGCCACAGAGCAGTATCAAACCTTCATACATCCTACGGCTGCTGCAACAGATTAGTGTCAAACACGCATCCATACTACGGCTGCTGCCACAGAGCAGTATCAAACACTCGTCCATCCTATGGCTGCTGCCACAGAGCAGTATCCAACACTCGTCCATCATAGAGCCGCTGTCACAGTGCAGTAGTTTATACGTTTTCATCATATGACTCCAGCATCGGTACAGCACTCAGCACAATTCTATCCTGCGCAGCTGCCACAACGTAGTATCTGACACAGCCCTGTCCCATGGCGATTTCCGCTTCACTGTAACATACACTCGTTCATCCTACGGCCGGTGACACAGACAGTACCCTACACTTTTCCACCTACGGTTGCTGCAACATCGCCGTCTCCATCACTCTTCCAATGCACGGACGCTGCATCAGCGAAGTATCCTACCTTTCCCAATCCAGGTTGCTGCCACAGCAAAGTATTCTACACACCTTCACTCTATGGTCTCTACCCCATCGCAGCATTCTATATTCATGCATCCTATGGCCGCTGCCTCAGCGCAGCATCCTATACTCGTGCACCCTATGACTGCTGCCTCAGCGCAGCATCCTATACTCGTGCATCCTATGACCGCTGCCTCAGCGCAGCATCCTATACTCATACATTCAAAGACTGCTGAATCAGCGCAGCATTCTCTACTCATGCATCCTATGACCGCTGCCTCACCGCAGCATCCTATACTCGTGCATCCTATGACCGCTGTCTCAGCGCAGCATCCTATACTCGTGCATCCTATACTCATACATCCTATGACCGCTGCCTCAGCGCAGCATCCTATGCTCGTGCATCCTATACTCATACATCCTATGACCGCTGCCTCAGCGCAGCATCCTATACGCGTGTATCCTATGACCGCTGTCTCAGCGCAGCATCCTATACTTATACATCCTATGACTGCTGCCTCAACGCAGCATCCTATACTCGTGCATCCTATGACCGCTGCCTCAGCGCAGCATCCTATACTCATACATCATTTCACCGCTGCCTCAGTGGAGCATCCTATACTCATACATCATATGACCGCTGCCTCAGCCATGCACTCTATACTCATACATCCTATGACCGCTGCCTCAGCGAAGCATCCTATACTCGTGCATTCAATGTTCGTTGCTTCATCGCAGTATCCAACTCTTCTTCCTGCAGCCTCTGCCAAGGCGCAGTATCTAAAAATATATATTCAATGACCGCTGCCGCAATTCAGTATCCTTCACTCGTATATCCTACGACAGATGCCACACCGCAATATCCTACGTTCTTGTATCCTGTGACCGCTTCCACTTCAAAGTTTCCTACAGCCCTACATATTATAACCGCTGTTACAGCGCAGTACGTCACAGTACCATACACTCCAGCATCGTATGGTCGCCGCCAGAAGGCGATATCTCACCTACACTCATCTATCCTGCAACTGCTGCAACATGGTATTAAATATCCTTCACATCTTAATCTTACCGCCACTGTCATTGTGCAGTATCCTACACTACTTTATACTACGGCCTCTGCATCCTACACAACTTCATCTTACGGCCGCTGTCATTGTGCAGTATCCTACACTACATTATGCTACGGCCTCTGCGTCCTACACATTTTCATCTTACGGCCACTGTCATTATGCAGTATCCTAACTACTTTATGCTACAGCATCTGCATCCTACACATCTTCATCTTACGGCCACTCTCATTCTGCAATATCCTATACTATATTATTCTACTGCTCTGCATCCTACACTACATTATTCTACTGCCCTGCATCCTACACATCGTCATCTTACGGGCACTGTCATTGTGCAGTATCCTACATTACTCAATTCTACGTCCGCTGCAGTATCCTACGCTACTTTATTTTACGTCCGCTGCAGTATCATAAACTACTTTATTATACAGTCGCCGCAGTATCCTACACATTTTTATCATACGACAGCTGCTATAACGTAGTATCTTACACCCTCTCATCCTGTAGCTGCGGCCGCATCGTAGTATCCGACACTCCTCAATCCTATGACCGCTGTCACAGAACAGGATGCAACACTCCTGCTGGTATTGCCGCTGCCACAGCGCAGTGCATGGCGTAGCGGCAGCGTTGCGGTATCCTACATTCCTGCATCCCATGGACGCCACCACGACAGAGTATCTTACACACCTCCACCCTACAGCCGGTGCCGCAGCCCAGAATCCTTCACTCCTGCTTACTAGAACCAGTGCCAAGCACATTACCTTACTCTATTTCACATTGAGGTCAGTGCTAAAACGCAGTATCATACATTCCTTTATCTTACGACCGCTGTCAAAACGCAGCATCCTCCATGTGCACCCTTTTATCCTATGGCTGCTGCTACAGCACAGTATCTTACACCCCAATATCCCATAGCCGCAGCTCCTAACGACCGTTCGTCTTTCTATGCATACGAAGTACTCCAGAGACGCCACCTTACCAATCAAAAGAATAGTTTCGGCTCTTCCCTCAAAACTCGGAGGCTATGGAAAGTTTGTTCTAGAATGTTTGACTCGTCTACGACAGCATTCGTCAGAGAAAGTAGCATGAGGCGTAAAATTACTGATAGATAAGGTTTGATTACTGTCAGGCGAAATTACAAGACCATGCCTACAGTAACAATGTATTTCAAATTCATGATTCAATTATTGAATACACACAAATGTCCCGAAATTATGCCAGTACCCTTTATTAGTCATAACCGCTCGTAAACAAAATGATACTATTACTATCAAACTCGCCAGCTCATAACAGCCGGGCATCGTCTGCAGTGTTTAGTTTCAATGGATCGGCAGAGAAAGCTTAGATCAGTTTTGTAATCTTACGTCACAAAAGTCCACCGGGGTTTTCAGCGCTTATTAGGTTATAAATGTTTATTGCATATAGTCTACAGTAAACGTATTTGAATATCGAATAATATTTGCAAATGCAAATAGGGTAACTGACGACGTGAATTATCAGTTACCCCAAAAGACGTACACCTACACCTGAAATAATTCCATTTTCGCTCCAATCAGGCCCGAAACGTGAGCGCTTTTTCTGAAAAATGTTCCCTCGTTTCCATTCCTTGGACTCCAATTGACAGGCAAAAACATATTCACATTTCTGTGTAGATAAGATTTTTCATGAGGCTAAAGTTACGAGGATGTCGCGATTTGCCTTTGAATGATCAGGAATTGTTACAGAATAGAGAGCTGTGAAAAAATAGGTTTGCACATGAGGCGATACTTTGACAACTAAGAATAAAATGCAAATGCGTACGACAAAGGCGAAGAAATGGCTATTGCACATTTCTGTTCGAAAATTGTGCCAAATAGAGTTCTTAAATCCTTATAACTCGACATTTCGTAAGAAATTACAATCTTTTCATGTAACGTTGCGTTTATAGAAATCTTTAGATGAGTAATTTGAAAAAAAATAGATAAATGCAAATTTAAAGCGATCAAAAAAAAATTATATCTGCACTCATCGTCTAATGTTCATAATATCCGATGATACACTTCCATTGCAAACTGTGTTTAGATATACGTGCTGTAGCAAAATTCGAGATCGAGGCAATTTCTTCAATTCTAAAAGCCCTAATTGTTACGTCGTCAACTATTCACCACTGCCGAATGTGTTTTCACTTATGTACATACATGTATGGATGGACGAATATGGAGACAAAAACTACCACAGATGTTATCCGCCCAGTAAAAGGAAAACAGAATGGAGAAGGCCGGAAACTCTTGTAATAAGCTGCGTAAGCGAAAAACAATGCTGGTCGAGCGTCAAGCCGATTATTTGCGAGCCTATCAGACACTGGATGCATGAGGGGTACAACAGGGGCTAGGAGCTCTCCTACAACAGGGGCTAGGAGCTCTCCTACAACAGGGGCTAGGAGCTCTACTACAACAGGGGCTAGGAGTTCTCCTACAACAGGGCTAGGAGCTCTTCTGCTGCTTTGTCGCTACTGCCAGTGTCAGATCATTACCCTCGTGAGCAGCTTGGATGGACAAATGGCGCCATCACTCAATTATAGTCATCAGTTAGTATGAAAATGTAAATTTTTCTTTATCCTGGGATATTCGGTGGAGAGAGTGGATATGAAGAGTGACCGAGCGAGATCCGGCTGTAATAATTATACTAATGCAGGACACAACAGTAGAAGATTGAATTAAAATAACTACATCATAGTTAGACTATTAGGGCACATCTACCCTCATTATAGCTACGTCTCAGTTAAACTATCTTGGCACATCTACCCTCATCATAGCTAAACTAATGGGTTACCCTTATTCTGAGCATAGTAACATCATTGCCAACTTATGGGTCACAGCTGTCCTTAGTACAAGCGCGGTCTCAGTTAAATAAGTCCAACAACAGCGTTCCATTCGCGGCTGGTGAATGACTAAGGCCGGTATCGAATATCCCAGCCTGTTATTTATTATTATTATTAAATCGTTTATTTCCATCGTCTAGCAATGGGTTTTCAATTTATCTTACATTAAACATAACACTTCATTATCGTGTACACTATTTGAATTACCGTAATTAATAGTTCAATTGAATTCGTCGCAGCCCATCGCTAGTATGCCGCCGGTTCTTATATTATGCAACAAATTATTAATTTCAATATTATAATCAATGATCAATAGATAAAGTTTTTTTTTCAGGTAAGAATCATGCATGTATGTTGTTGAGAAATCAATAATAAATGAGGTTGGACAATCATGAATACACGGACGGGGTGGGTAGTTCACGAATACATGGGGTTGGAACAATTACGAATACATTGGGTTTGGAGTGGTTGGAAATTTCGAATATATGGGTCTTGGAAATCCTGAGAACATGGGGTTGGTAAACTAACATATTGCGTTGACATATTGTTCAGATAGCTCTAAAAAAATTATAAATAGAGAAGAGGTGAATAGACAACATGAATTATACATAAATAATTTACATAACACCGAATATCTGCACTTCATGACCGCAAGGAAATGATTAAATAATTGACAATCACAATAATTCAATACTGGAGTGCAGAAGTGGGATGAATATGCTTCTGCTATAGCTAGAAGATAATGCACAATATAAGTTTAGGTGACAAAGATTGTATCATCAAAAATAATACGGTGATTGGTAGATATAATTCAATGAATTATAATCACATTGCAACAAATTATGCAAAAAAAAAGTCAGGCGTTGGGAAATCAATAATAAATGAGGTTGGGCAAAAATGAATACACGGGTGGGGAAGTCGCGAATACATGGGGTTACGACAGTCACGGATACATAGGGTTGGGGAAATCGCGAAATAAATGGGGTTAGGAAATCCGGAGAACATGAGGTTGGGAAACCAACCTATTGCGCTAACATGTTGTACAGATAGCTAAT
>SDVV010005972.1:0-18795 GCA_016164225.1 Gammarus roeselii
TATATATTCATCGTCTGGCAATGGGGTTTCATTTGTTAAATATAACCCACGAAGTTACATCATCACATACATGTCCTTTGAATTACGAAAAGTAAAGTAAAATCGGCACATCATTACACGAGAGGATGGCGAACAGCCTGGACCAGCTGCTGCAGGGGGTAAAGAATTACTTTGGTTTTCGTGGGCTGCAAAATTAGACTAGAGTCGGAGCGTGTACCAGCTGCCCTTGTGAGCTGAGGAACTAGCACCATCTTACAATATGGTGCGTCTCAAACGCATTTATTGGTGAGCTCGAGATGACCTCATGTTCTAGACCAGAGGCCTGTTGCTGGGAGTCAATAAATACTTTGCAGTAGTAATACAACGATAATAAACTTGGGCCACACCACGCACCAGCTGTCCGCTGGAACATGGAAGCTCCCACACTCTTAAGCCATGTTTCATCTCAAAGGCCACCGTTAGATACTTAAGATTTATTCAATTTGAACGGGTTTTCAATGCCAATAATAGTAACGCACACGTTTGAACCAAGGAATATGTATATAATATTATTTCTTCGCTCCAAATGCACTGATGACAAAAATTAAACTGTGTTCTTGTGTAGTTCGAGTATTTACAATATTTAATACTACAAGCACCACTCTGTCAAATATCAATCGATGATTAAACCCTCTAATGCTTAGGAAGGATGATGTTATCAAGCGCTTAAAAGCATTTCAGATGAACCAATAAAATAAAAGGGATCTAACATGATTGGACATAAAAATAAAAGTGATCTAACATGATTGGACATTAAGTGCCCATAGTTTTTCATTCCACATGCAACTCGCATACGGAGATAAACGATTCAATCTTGTCTTTTGCAAGGAATGTTTTGCCAAAGTAACGTAATTGATTTATATCGCGCATGCGCAGGGGAAGAAAGTGTGTGGTGTTCAAAGATATTGTGCGGTGGAATGGATTTGAGTGAAAGATTGATTGGTTTGAATAAATCGTACTGATATTTGCGTGGCATCCCCAACAAAAAACATTTGTAACAATACGTAGAGACTGATTCTAACATGAAATCGTCATACACTTCAAGGAGTTTTCATTTCGATTTTTTGGATAATGGTTCGAATGCAACTTGCCCTGTATGAATTTTTATCTTTTCGTGGTTCTTTACAGGGAAGTGCTCTGACCCCGAAATGATCACCTCATCAAAGCTATCAATGTATTTAGTGATTAATTTTTCAACAAGAACACTCTTCCCACTAGATGAGAACCCTAGATGAGAATCGAGCGGGTTTGTTGACTAGGTTAACGTCCGCATACCTAACAGTCTCCATCTTACCCAACAGGTGATACACAAATATCTACTTCTAAGTGAACCTTTAATTTATGTATACGTTCTCTCCTATGCAGATGTATTAAAATAAATTAGAAAAACATGAGCGAGAAGGTAGTGGCTGGTCCATTAATACAGTAATCAGTGTGGAGCATAAATTCTACAAGCCGGGTGTTAATGGAACAAAATGTCTTGACGACTATGTTCTTTGTCCCAAAAATTGCCCAGGCCGGCACCATATTGTCAACATCTTGACAAAAAACAATGATTGTGTGGTCGCAAGCCTCATCGCACATTTCCATTTGAAGGAAGAAACAAATCTTTCAATTAAAAGAAAACAATCGGAGCATACTTACCTTCCGTACAATGATACATACTTTAATTTTCCATACCTTGCCTCGAACACACCTGTTGCTCTGAAAGATTTTTCAGTCATAGAGAGGGACTGTGAAGTTAACATTGGATTGTAACGGCTCACAAAAGAGAAGGAAGGTTATGGGCTGGTCAGTACATACAGAGGCAGCTTAGAGGCCAGCAAGGAGCGCACGATCCATCTTGGGCAAATCTTAGATGCCGATCACGTTGCGCTCATACCGTGTTTCACAACATTTATGCGCGCATTTAGATATAATTGGTTAAAAAAAAAAAAATTGTCCATTCTGTATGCAGGACATGGACGGAAGTAAGAAAAAATGAACACGTAAACCTGTGTTCGTCCAGTACAGGCTTGCAAAACATCAGTATGTCTGAAGAAGGTGAAATGTACAAATTTTCAGCCATGCAAGCAACAATGAAACCACCCGTTGTTTCTTATTATGACTGTAAATCTGTTCTGGAACCATACCATTAGGGAAAAAAGTAAACAACGTACACAAGTTATGTATGTTCAGTTTTACCTTAGTGGATAAAGACGGTAAAATTGTACAGCACAAAGTAGTCGATTCGACTTCAGTTTTACTTGAGAAGATGGAGACACAACTCGTCAAAAATATCTTGCTGGATTATAATGATTACATGTACACCTTACCATTGTTCCACAGCCCCGTCCTCACAAAACAAGACTTAAAAATATATTGCGTAAGCAATATATATACGTGAGTGCTGCGGGACACTTTTGGAGAAAAATATAATAAGTTAGTTCGCCACTATAATCATTACATCGAGGGCGCCTACGGACCCAATAAAGAAGTGATATCTGGCAACTATATTGGGCACTGTGCTCGAATTGCAATTTCAGAATTACGGAGAAACTCGGGTATATGCCTTGTATTGGTCACAATGCATCAGCCTATGATATGCGCTTCATATTGAGAGGATTGGACGACACTTACTTCTCGAATATCCATGTGTTACCGGAACAGTCAGACAAAATGTTCAGCATCTGTGTCATCTTGAACGATGCCACGAGCAAGTACAGTATCAAGTTTATCGACTCTTACTCCTTTCTCAACTCAAGTTTAGATAGTCTTGCCTCAAATCTTAAAAACAGTGGCCATGACATGCCGCTCCTGAAATCCCATCTCACAAGTCTCTGCTACAGTGACAAGGTTCTTGAACTCGCTACTCGAAAAGGTCACTTCTGCAATGAGGCCGTCACATCGGATTCTCTGCTGGACCAAACTGACATCCCATCGCTACAAGACTTTTGCAGTCAACTTTGAGGCAAAGGAAAATCGGACTCTGATTATGCCGAAATGATTGAAATGTTGCAGGCAGCCAACTGCAAGACCCTTAGTGATTACATGATGATCTACCTTCTCATCGACACGTTGCTACTGACAGAAGTCTTCTAAAAGTTTAGAGAGACCATGACACGTGACTATAGCCTGGATCCCGTTCATTTTGTGAGCGCTCCAAGGTTCATCAAATTTTTCGAATCAAACAGGAACCTGTCTTCAAATCCTTCATTATGAAAAATATCCAAAAACGTTATGAGTCTACGAATTTTTTCGAAAAGTCCCTATATAAACTACTCTCAAATAGTATATACAGGAAGTTTATTTTCAATCCGCTCAACCGACATCAAGAGGCAAAGATCGTGTGCACATCCAACGAGTTCCGAAAACACGCTGCAAACTCCCTCCGGAAAAATATCTACGATCGGCCCCGGAACAGTCATCATGATTCTCAAGCAGAAAAATATCCAAATGATTCACCCACTCTAAGTTGGATTTTACGTACTTGAGAAAGCTAAAGCAAAAGTCTACAGCTTCTTTTATGACACTCTGAAACACAAATACGGTGACAATATCTCGCTCGGGCACAGACTTGTTGATGCTCTAGTTCATATATGTGGATGACATTGAGGCGGAAATGCGTCCTCCCCTGGCAGAATACATGGACTTCTCCAACTCCCCTATAAATCATCCCTTGTACGATGAAACAAAGAAAGGACTACTGATAAGCAAACCCGAGTGAAATCATTTGCTTGCAACTAAAGTATTACAGTATGTTTCTCAAGTCCGACGCCACAAAATCAGCTGCTATGGGTGTCAAATAGCAGACACAAGTCAAAATCAGACATGAACAATATAGAGATATCCATAGCCAGAAAACATACACACACTTTGGGACCGTAAACAACATTCGCGCAGCAGCATGCCAGCTTCAAACTGTACTCATTATTAAAAATTCCCTCATTAAGTTTGAAAATTAGCGCTACTATGTTGACGTGTGCACAACTCTTGCTTATGGTTATCCCGATATCCCCAAGAAATCCATTGAAGTTGAACCTACAGTCACAAAAAGAGGGAGCGGTGTGTCGTGGATGATGATACTAATGTAAACATGGATTTAACTTGGAAAAGACGTAAGCCAGATGAGGCCTTCTTTGATGAGAGTATGTACGTGAATGACGAAAGTACATCCACGTCTTCAGGTTTAATCCTTTAAATGTTCTTGATATGTTGTAAATAGGAACATATGGTACCTAGGTAATAAATAAATAACTATATACTTGGACATGAATGTTACATTGGCCAACTAGATGGAGTATATATTGATGTCTACAAGCGGTTTGTTGTCAGTATGACGTAGAACCCAGTGCAGGATGCAGGAACCGGAGAACTTTTTTGTCTATGTCTCATCGCTGGGCAGTAGCCAATTGTACCAAAACAACACATCTTCAAGTTTTACTAACAATATTTATCCAGGAATACAGCTACAGGGAGAGTGGAGCAATGAACTTGTAGAAGCATTCTATGCTGACTGGTTCAAGATATAAAAACACGATGTACAGTACAACATTGTATTCTACATAGACTATTTTAATCATAAAGATGAAAGAATCGCGCATGAAACTGCTTTGTTTGTTCCTAGCGAAAATATCTCAGGTAATACATTGGAAAAACATCTCCGAGCTAGAAATCTATATCAGAAAAAGTCTGTTAAGGAAACGAATCATTAGAGATGGAGGAAAATTGTTTGAATATGATAGTGCCACACAACGCATAAAGTTCAACGCCTTTATTCTACAAAACTTGTCGCAATTCAAATATAATAAAGTTTCGGTGAATTAGTACTTTATTGGAGATAGATCGGCTGATTTAATGAGTGGAGCGATGTGTAAATATAATGTCGGTGAAGGTGCCGTAAGCAAAAAAATGTCCTTTATAAACAATAATGTACGCTACATAAGCGTTTACTCAGATATCGTTTCACTCAGCTTCATGAGCGACAAGTGAGTCAATATTCATGATGTTATTCCAAATAAATAAATCCTATTTACTTACGCGTGCACATGTCATATATTAAAAATTCCAGCGTAGTCTTATTGATTCCATTTCCATCGATCTACGAGATGGTGTTGGCGGTATCATCCAGTTCAAGGATGGTGGATCGAGCCTATGCGTATTACATTTAAAAAAAAGCTAGAGTCATATAAATATAACGCTGTATATAAATTAGGTCATTTGGTAACTAGCAATCATGAGGGTGTTATATGCATAGCCGTCGAACAAACAATACGAAGCTTTTTCGCGAAACTTGACAAAATACGGGGTGGAAGTTTACATGATATTGACAGATTCACAGGTCCAATATCGTACCAGAAGGGTAGCGGATTCTTCTCAATCATAGCCAGTCTTGTAAGACGAACATTGCCTTCCATACGGAAAACAGTACTGCCTGCGCTGCCGATATGGCTCGAAACATGGCACACGATTACTCGGAGCAGAATGATATGCAAAAATTAACCAAGAAACATGGGATTGCTTCTCTCAAGATTGTTGTAAAGAAAGTCATGACGGGAGGCAAGATTAAAGGAAAAGTAACTAAAAACGTTAATCAAAGAAGAACCGGGGAAGAAAGATAGAGTCGTGTCGTCCATTATTTAATTACTAATGAATACCACTGTTCATGCACCATTAACGTTAGTTGCGGGTGAGGCTCTATATTTACAACATGCTTGGTGGATCATCTCCCAACATGACAGGGCTAGAAGCCCCTACGGAAAACTATGAAATGGGAGTGATTGATATGTTTCCCTCCGACAAAACAAAAAATATTTTATTGAATCAAGTATCGAGTCGAAATTTGAAAGAAATTATCCAGGTGCAAACAGCAGTCTGTATGGTGGTATAACGGCAGATTCCTTTATAGATTTTTATATTCCCGGGTCGGATAATGAAATGGTCGACTTGAGCTCGTAAACTGCAGAAGTATAAATCAGTGTTAGAAATGCAGATGGATGGAAGCGTGTTAGCCGCCACTGCACACGTTACACTCGTTGACGGATTTTTTTCATCGCATGTTCCAAAGTCACTCTCTATGCAGGACTACTAAATAATCTCAACGCCTATACATCCATGAAAAGCTCCGATCTAAACAATAAAGGGTTGAATATGATACATAAATCACTACAAACATTCATTCCAGATACCACCGTCGCAGCGAATTTTGCTAATCAAAATGAAAATGAGGTTTGGATTCAAGAAAGTGTACGTCATGGTATACATATGATGGGACCACTAAACTTTGATGTAGCCGGTAGCCACAATTATTTATTGGATAGTGTCAGCGTAAATATACCATTGGAGCTGGCTAAACCAAGTAGCGTTCTTCTAACACATGACAATAAAAAATACATCTATTTAGTTGATTCATGCAAATTAAGTTGTAAATGGTAAGCCATACCCTAAAGCTTTGCTTGCTCTAAATAAAGCGCTCACAAAAAACAAAAACAATTACATGATTTAATACATATTCGATCGACCTATTGTCGAAACAATCATGTTTTGTACCGGTCAAAACTCCATCTTTATTGATTCCTCCTTCAACGGGGTTGTTTCGCATAAATTAGCTATATTTATCATTGATCAAGCGGCTCATAACAAAGCATATGTTCGCAATCCAAATTACTCCCAGCATAACGACATCACGAACGTTATCGTCGATGTAAACGGAAACTGCGTTATCAACATTAGATCACCGTTTCCCAGAGAATGCGCCCAAGCATACCATCAATCATTTTTGGCTCTAGAACGCGTAACAGCTCACATCTCATCACAAAACAAAATTTCCCTCAGGAAGAACTATATTTGTTATAGATACAAGGCCAACCGACTGTGAAGGTGTCATTAACCAAGAAAAACAAGGTAAGATACGTATAACAGTGAATTGCAAAACTCCTCCCACAACACAGAAGATCTTATTCCTGGTAGGTTATACACTCGGTGTCATCCAAATAAATTCGGCATCAAGGGTATTCCCTAACTATCTACAGTAAACATGGATAATAATCAAATTGAAAATATATCCATGAGCGATCCAATTACGAAACAGGCCTATTTGGGATGTTTTGCTGAAAACAGAATGTCTATGCATCCAATGAACGGGTACATGATTGTTAACAGCATAAACGATCCAAATAAAATGACTCATTAAATCTTCATACAAAAAACGATAACAAACACTATTTTTTTAATTCGTTTGGGCTTAATCCAATAATATACGGAGGAAATATAGCATCGTATTATAATACTCATGCAAAAATACAACTTGTACTACAGAAACCGATCCAAAGAGATCAATTCTTCGTTTGTGGAGCTTATTGCTTCTACTTTGTGTATTATCTATGTCAGAATAAACCCGTCAAAAAGATAATCGAGCGGTTCTCCAGCAGCGAACGACGTAGAAATGATACTAAGGTTGAAAAAATCATCGTGAACGGGTCCGGAAATCAACATTCGTGCACGCAGACTTTGTGTGGGGTTTTAACCTTTAATACTGCATGTTTATTATTATGTAACTGTTAGATTTATTATCAATAAAAAATTATCTTACAAATGTATGTTATCATTATCCCTAAGCACTGAGAGGACTAGCATTGAAATTGCACATAGGTAACATGACATGCAATGAATTGCAATAAAGTATGCCTAGCATTGAAGATGCGATACCAAAAGCATTGAAGATGCGATACCAAACACCAAAAGTAAACTGTATGTAAATATATATTTATAAACGTACTATTTATATAACCTATTAACATATATTTATATAGCCTATTAACGTACCTTACGAATAATCCGAAAGCTGTCCGCCCGTCCATCCGAATGAGTCACCCGGTAGCCGTAAACCAGCCGTAAGCCCGCCGTAAGCCTGCCGTAAGCCTGCGGTAAGCCCGCCGTAAGCCAACCGTAAGTGTTTTTGGCCTGTTATCTGACTCACAATAAGATAAGGCCCCCAAAAGTAATTAACTTGCCCCACAGGTAATCATCTTGGCCAATTAGTAATTAATAATTACAATGTCCGAGTTAAATGGGGGCTAAATCGGACACCCAAAGTAATTAGATACATCCTAACCATTGCATTGTCCGAATCGCGCAGGGCATATTTTCACAAATACTAACTACTGTTATTTGACAAGATAGGGATCAAAGTAGGGTGATCAACGAGTTAATGTGTCGGCAGAATAGAGATCCATGATTAACACACCACACTTCTGAGGAATATGTGTGCAGGGGTTTGAGGTTTGGTTGACACATTTAATCGAGACCATTTTGCAATTGAACAAAATTAAAGATTATTTGTCAGCATTTATTTACATATGCAACAAAATAAAATTTCACGATGTATGCACTACTCCTAACCATGCAATTGTTACGGGTAAAGCTAGACTACATCATAATAGGCTAATATCGCCTGGTATGTTGATTTTTCTTTTCGTCTGTGGGTTCCTGCGTCCATGAATTTTGATTTGATTTAAGCCTTATTCCACCGAAGCCTCAACGCGAGTCATAACAGGCTCCCCTGTAGGGCTCGACGATCACGGATTCCAGTAGGCTTGCACGCCTCGGCGTGCGAGATAAACCACTTCGTCAAAGTTAGAACATTTTCAAAGTCTTAGTCGTGTTAAAAGCACGCTAGTGTGCACAAGAAAAAAAGTTTAGACAAAACGGATCTCCGCTCTCAATCATTTAGAACTTCAACAGTAATATGTATTTAGCAGAGACACGGGTTTACACGATTATCACAGGTATAGAAAAAAGACTTTTACCCCGCAGAGTACGGGGTAGGTTGGATTATTCCAACACATTCATTATTCTGAAGAAAGAAGAAAATGCGAGGAGTTTCACGGATTGTTGAGAGATGAATGAGAGACATAAATACACAGTTGGGAAATGATTGAGAGACACCCAACTACACAGCTGGGAGATGACTGAGTGACATTAGTAGTATCTGCATGCATTTACAAATGCCACATAGGAAAAATATCAGTTTGTATACGCGACTCCTAACAGTGAAGTTTTATGGCTACTGCTTTTAGATGTTTATTAGGCCTATTCATGAACGACGAGTTAGATCTAAGATTTTTGATAGACGGTGAGAGGTTGTTTCATGATTTTGGTCCTGCGATCGAAGAAGCTCTGCTGGTAGTTTCTGTTCTCCTGGGTACAATATGCAGAGCATCGTTACGCCTTGTAAATCAATTGTTCCAACACCTAGCAAATATATGTGCCTGCTGCTGCCAGGTGAAAGTTTCTAGTTAAACTCTTTATGTACTTGTAACGACTCTTAGAGTGCCTGTCTGTTGTTGACATTGAACCACTATACTTTTTCAAGAAGAGGACTAACACTGTTTTGTTTAGTACGGTTAGCATCTTACATAATTCTTGTCTCACTTCTTCCCTCTCGGTGTTGTAGCATTTCGCTTAGATTGATAGACAAGAGGTTGATATGAGAAAAGAACTCAAGCGTAGACAAACAGCAACCTTAATTTGAAATCTAATTCATTCTTAGCAGAATTTAGGAACGAAATTGTTCCGTTAGGAACACGAAGTAGTCATGTGACATTTAATGACAAGATCGAGATCAAACCCCACTATAAGACTTTTAATTTTGTCTTCATTAGACATGTCAGATTTTGCCAACTCTAATAGAAAAATTCATTGAAACCGCTTTTCTGTTCGAGTAGGAGCTATCAAGATTAAATTCAGATTTCCTGAGTTAAGCTGAAGCATTTTTTTTAATATAGAATGATTTTTTTTTAAACAGTACACATTTATTGTGTGCATTAAAACTTGCCCTGATAGCTTTCTCGTTGTGACATATTTCGGCATGAGTCGTTTTTTATTTGATTTGATACTCATTTCCACCTGAGCCTCAAAGCGAGTCATAATGGGCTTCCCCGTAGGACTCGATGATCATGGATTCCAGTAGGCTCACACGCCTTAGCGTGCGAGAAAAAATAACGCTGTCAGAGTCAGAAGAAAAGTGAAAATTTAAACACTCAGACGCACGCTGGTGCACACACAAAAAAACGCATCTCCGTTTCCAATCATTTAGAACTTCAAGAGTAATATGTACGCACGTTAGTGCGTACACGTAGCATCATCGAGACCAGTACAAGGTTTACGGCTACACGACAAAGTCAGCTCCAATAGCAACGCAACACAACCTAGAATGCTACCGGTCTAGGTCGATTATGGTACACTTCATGTATTCAGGTAAGACTCAGACGAAACGAATCCTTGAATTCAATCATTTAGAACTTCAAGAGTAATATGTACGCACGCTAGTGTGCACAGGTATCATCGTTGAGACTGATACAAGGTTTACAGCTACGTGGTCTAGTTTAGTAGAGGTACTAGTTATTTATTCAGGTAAGATAAAGACTCAGACGAAACGAATCTTTGCCTCCAACTACCCAGAACTCCATGAGTAACATGCACGCGCGCCAGTGCGCACAGATAGTATCGTCGAAATTGGTACAAGGTCTATGGCTTTACGAATTAGATCAACTCCAACCGCAACGCGTCACAAGGTTTTATAGCTACGCAGTCCAGGTCAGCCCCAGAAACTACATTTGGTCCGTGCAAGCGCGAATGAGCGCAAACTGAAGAAAAAACACCCATTCACAAAATCTCTTACAGGAACTCCCGCACAAATTGTGGATTGTGAAGAAAAAAGTAAGGGCAGGATCGTCATGGGCAGAAAAACTGCTCAGATTATGGATTTCGCTGTATTTTTCATGGGGAAAGGGGGGGGGGGGAATAGGTCCCTTTGGTCCCAAAAGAGGGCAACACAAGTCCCCCGGGGACTTGGGGGGGCATAGGTCCTCGGAGGACCCGGGGAGCTCGGGAAGACCCGTAACCCAAGTCCCCTTGGTTTTCCCGAGCTCCTTGGGACCCCGAGACTCCTCGTCGCAGCTCATCTCGGCTTGTCTTGAATAATTTCGGCCAGTCTCGGCTCATCGCGGCCAACTCAACTCGCCTCTACATTTAAATTATCACAGTGATAAGTCCACCCACGATATTGTTGGTATAATCTCGTTCTCAATCGCCTCTACATGTTTCGACTGATCTTGACGCACCTCGACCAGCCTCGACGCGACCCTCGCTCTCTTTGCCAGTAATCCGCGGACTGTAATAATTAATTGTTCTACTCGAGTATTTCCCATACATACATTTTTCTGTATATGTGTTTTCCAGCGTGGGGAGAGTGAAGCAAGGGTCCCAGGGTTCAGAGGGGTCTCAAGCAGGTCCCAAAGTTTCTCAAGGGGGTCCCAAAGGGTCTCAAGGGGGTCCCAAAGGGCCCCGAAAAGGTCCAAGTGGGTCTCCCAAATCCTCCTGGTCTTCCAATTTCCCGGGGTTCCCGAAACCCCCGGGTTCCTCAAGTCCCGCGGGTCCAGCGAGTACTCCCCTCTCCGGGTCACCTAGTCTCAATCAGCCTCGGTTCGTCTCGACTCATCACCTCACCAGTTGACTCGTCTCCACTCGCCTCAACCTGCCTCAACCTGCCTCGACTCGCCTCGTTCCCTCCGCGCACAGTGCCATTCAATACTTTCACTCTCAAAGATCAACAGCAACATTATCTCACCTTTTTGCCATCAAAACACCTAGCTGTGCTCGGTCATTTATTAGGCGCCCGGGAGAGTGCAAATTCTCCCACCGTAGTTTGGACTATCCCAACCAACACGCCGCATAGTCCACCTAGGACCCCTGCGGGCGTCTAACGATACAAAATTATATAACTAATCCAAAATTAATCACCATGAAAAAGGGCACAGATAAATAATAGAGGCCACGAAATTAGAAATATTAAAATAATAAAATGAAGTGTTAATGATCTATAAAATGAATAATCATCAATCTACCCCGATATACACTGATGTCAACTGACTTAAGACTATCTCAGCGTCATCATTCAACGCATTCAGATCTTGCAATTTTCCGTAAAGTTATTTTTCATCATCATCGGCGCACATGAACATTTTTGTTTGATTTTAGGTAATTTTCAATCTGTTTCATGCACAAGAAGAAAGAACAACAACAGGCTGATTGTCCAACCACCGAACTCGACTTAAAACTCGAGTTATCGAGTTAAACTGACTGTAGCATATTCAATTGAAAACTTTCGAACCAAGTAGAGCCTATTCCTAGATTACGTTATTAGTCAAATAGAATTGCATGACTCACAAGTCTATCAATTGCAGTATTGATCAGCTCCGATGATCATAAGTGCGTCTCCTATCGCTAATTTTTAGCGCTAAGCTTATTGCCACTTAGGGATCAGCGTGAATGATTCATTCTCGATACCAGATTCATGAATTGCTTTGATGATTGTTTCAAGATCTCAGAAAAAATTGCATCTCCTACAGCGGTGATGTCTTTCGGATATTGTAAGTGTAAACGATCTATTCCCATAGAATCTGTTCTTCTTGAAGGGAAATGCAACTGGATTTACTTTGCGTTGGGATACTAGCACTGGCTTTCATTTGACGCTTGGGACAGCATGGGTCGCTGCCCCCCCAAAAAAAATATCGGATTTCGTTTCTATTGTGTCGCTCTGTACTCTTTGATCTACTTTCTGAGTTTTCTCTTCAAATATATGTTTCCCATCTCCTGCAAAGAAACTGCCAAGCTTCTCTGCTGTAGCCCAAGGGCTTAGACAAGGAGGCGAGGTGGTCTTTATTCTTGTAGGGGACAATTCTGGTCTGTACATTGCATGTTTTTAGGGCTATTTTGCACCGCTCTAGTTTTTCCTAATGATATTTGTTCAACTCTATTGACTGCTCGTTTGACTCTTCTATCTTGAATCTGAAATAAATGTAAGCAAAAGATGCTACATTTCGCTCGCCATTGGAGTATTTTGCAGTACAATTTCGTTCGCAGTTGTTCTGTAATCCTCGCACTATTTTAATGATGAGTGCCCGCGTGTATCTCTTACGGTGTGTTAATATTTTCTGCATAATTTCTGTCGTTCATACACCCTATTGTTATCGTACAATAATGTAGACCCCTCACTACATCTAGCTCATTTCGATTTCCCAACCCCATGTGTGCGTAATTTCCCCACCTATGCACTTGTTATTTGTCAAACCCGCGTGGTAATGATTTCCCAACGCCGAGTAGTCATGATTCAATTTTCAAAATAGACGTTTGTCCGTAAAATCATTGATGATTTTACGGACAAACGTAAAATCATCATTTTGCTTCCTGTAGCGCGAACCAGTGACCCACTACAGATAAGCTGCGAAGAATTCAATTCAACTCTGGTTTTCGCTAAATCAAATTGTATATTTGATAATTCAACTTCATGTTTTATAATTCAAAGTTGAAAACCCATGGCCAGACAATGGGAACAAATGATTTAATAATAATAATATCAACAATGATTTAACTGGCGTAAACCTCATTGCCTTATTTTGCATTGCCACCACATCATACAGATAAGCGAGAAGATAGTCAGCGAGTATTTGGGCTTACTCTGTAACATTTTCTGAGCCATACACCGGCATGATCATTTCAATGGTTGCCAACAGCTGTGATCTAAAGTTATTTGCACGCTTTCACTCACAATCAGAGACTTCTGCAAATAGCAAAATCCCAAGACGACCAAATTTTCCAGTAAATCGTTTATGTAAGCGCTTTCAAATACTATCAGTTGCTTACATCCTCAACTTGGGCCACCCTTCTTCCCCGGGAGAGTGGGCAGTCATCGGGGCAACCCTTCATTCCTGGAAGAGTGGGCAGTCATCGGGGCCACCCTTCATCAGTGGAAGAATGGGCAGTCATAGGGCCACCCTTCATTCCTGGGAGAGTGGGCAGTCATGGGGCCACCCTTCATCCCTGGGAGAGTGTGCAGTCATCAGGGCCACCCTTCATCCGCGGGAGAGTGGGCAGTCATCGGGGCCACCCTTCATCCCTGGGAGAGTGGGCAGTCATCGGGGCCACACTTCATCCCTGGGAAAGTGTGCAGTCATCGGGGCCACCCTTCATCCGTGGAAGAGTGGGCAGTCATCGGGGCCACCCTTCATCCCTGGGAGATTGGGCAGTCATCGGGGCCACCCTTCATCCGTGGGAGAGTAGGCAAACATCGGGGCCACTCTTCTTCACCGGGGAAGTGGGCGGTCACGGGATCACCGCTCATCCCTGGGAGAGTGGGCAGTCATCGGGGCCACCCTTCGACCCTGAGAGAGTAGGCAAACATCGGGGTCGCTCTTCTTCGCCGGGGGAGTGGGCGGTCACGGGATCACTGTTCATCCCTGGGAGAGTGGGCAGTCATCGTAGCCACCTTTCTTCCGTGAGAGAGTGGGCAGTCACGGGGCCATCCTTCTTCCGTGAGAGAGTGGGCGGTCATCGTTGCCACCCTTCTTCCCTGGAGACGGGCAGTCATCGGGGGCCACCCTTCTTCCTGGAAGAGTGGGCTGTCATTGGGGGCCACCCTTCTTCCCTGGGAGATTGAGCAGTCATTGGGGGCCACCCTTCTTCCCTGGGAGAGTGGGCAGTCATCGGAGCCACCCTTCATCCCTCGGAGAGTGGGCAGTCATTGGGGGCCAACCTTCTTCCCTGGGAAAGTGGGCTTTCATCGGGGCCACCCTTCTTCCCTGGGAGATTGAGCAGTCATTGGGGGCCACCCTTCTTCCCTGAGAGATTGGGCAGTCATTGGGAGCCACCCTTCTTCCCTGGGAGAGTGCGCAGTCATTGGGAGCAATCTTCATCCCTGGGAGAGTGGGCAGTCCATAACATGGGTTCTCCATAAAGGGGAACTAAGATTACACTTTCACCGAGAGACTTAATGAAAAATGAATATCAAGATAATCTGCAGGTATCAAAGACGAGAATGATAGGCATAGAAAGATTTCATGATAACATGCTCTGCCTACGACATAGATAATCTGAAAACAGCGGTGATCTATCTTCTTGCAAAGATCCACTGGTAAAGTAGTGAATAGAATGAAACAGTCATCTTCTGTTGCGCTTCCATATAAAATCAAATTAAATATGCAAAATTCATCGAATACCCAATTTGGTACGCAGGTACCATAATGCAAATCAATATAAAATTGAATATACAATTGAAAAGGAAATTGTATATTCTAACATTAATCAACAAAAAGTATTTTCTTTTACTACTGTACAGTAGCGAAAGAAAATTAGTTATAGATTGAAGATCAAGAAAAATTTGTCATTTTCGTTCCCGCCCGATATTTGAACTCATCGGAAATGCAATTGGAATGACTCATCAGGAAGCTTTGTTCAGATATTTCATAAAAAGATCTATATGAAGCTAAACTACACGTGGGAAAAGTCGAGTTTGCTCACCCGATTCCAGACTAACCATAAACGAATTTTCTTTCGCTACTGTACATAAACCTAATAGACAAAAATAATTTGATTGAATTTAAGTCCTTAATGAGAGTTACTCACTTCTTTAATTTGGCAATGCAGAAGTTTCTTGAGGAAATGTTTGGCTTTTGACCCGAAAGTGAACAGCGCCAACATCGACGTAGGGCTTTGATCCATTTAGAAGTTGGAGGAAATTTTTACTTTACCTTCGAGAAAAAGTTTTGCTCGCAATAAATTTGATCAAGTATAAACACACTTTGAATATCATGGGTGTATTTGTGAAGACCCGCGAGGTTGCAGTGCTCGTGGCTCCATTAAGAGTTGTAGCGTAGTTATATTACATCAGCACATGTGAAGTTCTTCGGGTGATTCGGAACGACCCTTGATGTTGCAGTGCTGGTGGCTTCAGCAGTATTCATATCAGAATTATTATGAAGTGACTCAATTGCGATTCTCGGAGCCTCCAGCAAACCGCCGATCACGACAGTGCTAAACAAATGTGTCCAGATATGATCGAAGGAAGATTGACCCCCATGATTGAGAACACATCGCAGGGAAACCATAGAATAAACACTGATAAAGTAGGACGTTAACGTGCCTCATATTCTTTCATAATTTATCCTCGTTTTATTCAAGTGCGGCCTTTAGAATAGTCTTCATTTTTGCGTGGAAGAGAACAAAACGAGATTGGGGGAGGTAGTCTATGTGGTAACTAATTTATCCCCCTTATAACGTTTAGCGGCCGCTTGCAGAATATAAACGATTACTAAACAGATTTGATGTTGAACAGATTGAACAGATTTACATCACTACAACTAATGACGCATATTTGCAGAGATCATCACTTAATGACGCATATTTGCAGAGATCATCACTTAATGACGCATGTTTGCAGAGATCATCACTTAATGACGCATATTTGCAGAAATCATCGCTACAACTAATGACGCATATTGGCAGAGATAATCACCTAACAACGCATATTTGCAGAGGCGAAGGGGCTAGGAATCTTTTTCTCTGTAATACCCCTCCTCAAAGACGGCAAGACGAGTGGGGGGAGGAGAGGCACACGCCTCTCCAAACCCTGTTGTTAGGGTCGCTGAATGTGCGTGGCTGTACTACGAATGAGGAAAAGAGGAGAGAGATTGGTGAGATGTTTGTGAGGAGGAAGTTTGATGTGTTGGCGCTGAGTGAGACTAAGTAGGAAGGTAAGGGCGAATGTGAGTTTGGGGTGGTAAGTTGAAGAAAGTCTGGTGTGAAGAAAGGTTGGGCACGAGAAGGTGTGGTCTTGATATTGAGTGATTGGTTGGCTAGTAGCGCTACCGAATGGAAGGAGGTGTCCTCAAGATTGATGTGGGTGAAAGTTAAGTTGGGCGTAGAAAGATGAGCATTTGTGAGTGCTTACGAACCTGGCAGCGAGAGGAGTGAAGAGAATAGGGAGCAATTCTAGACTGACCTGAGTGAGTGTATTGAGAGTTTTGAAGGTCATTTCAATGGGGTTGTACTGGGTGACCTTAATGAGAGAGTTGGAGATTTAGTGGTGGAGAATGTGATAGGAAGGTATTGCGTTTCCTGTAGAAATGACAATGGAGAAAACCTGATAGGTCTGTGTACGGAGGAGGAGTTGATTGTCGGGAACAGATTGTTCAAGAAGCGAAATATTCACTAGTACACATGGGTAAGGATGGCCCATGGTGCAATAGTGGAGAAAGCACTGATGGATTTTGTGCTGATATCGAGGAGAGTGGTGGAGAGGCTGTTGGATGAGCGGGTGTTGAGAGGAGATGGTGGAGGAGTGTCTGACCATCTGCTGGTGGAAGGTAGATTAGGAGTGGAGCAGAAGTGGAAGGGCAACAAATGAGTAGTAGGAGGAAGAGAGGTAGTGAAAGTGAGTGGACAGAATGTGAAAAGTAGAGCCAAGGAGTTCCAGCAAGCGTTGAAGGAAGAATATGGCGACGTGAGAGGACAGGACCTAAGAGATGTGGAGGATAAATGGGAGACGTTATGGGATGCGTTGCTGAGATGTGCGAAGAAGGGGTGCAGTGCGCGCTGTGTGGGTGGGTGCAAAAGGAAAAGCTGCGAGTGGTGGAACGAGGAGGTCAAACTGGCGGTGGCGCGGTAAAGAGGAGCGTTTGAGGAATGGTTGCAGGTGAAGTCGGAGGGGGCTTGTGAAAGCTACAAAGAGAGGAGAAACGAGGTGAAGCGGGTGGTGAGGAGAGCCAAAAGGGACGCTGATGCCAGGTGGGGCAGACGGTTGTGCCAGAATTTTGAGGAGAACAATAAGATGTTCTGGAAAGAGGTGAAGAGGGTGAGAAAGGGAGAGACCAGAAAGGAGGAAGTGGTGACAGATGAAAACGGCCACTTTTTGTTGGAAAGTGGTGAAGTACGGAAGAGGTGGGCTGAGTATTTTGAAGAGTTGTTGAATGTCGAGGATGACAGAGAGGCTGACATTGTTGCTGTGGGTGGTGGTGCTCGGGTGCCAGTTTTGGGAGAAAGACTTGTTGCGGACATTATCAGGGAAGAGGTGCAGAAGGCGGTGGACGTGATGAAAGCAGAGAAAGCCCCCTGGTTTGGATGGCGTTGCGACCGAGTGCCTGAAGAAGGGTGTAGTAACGATTGTCGAATGGTTGATGAGGTTACTGAACTTGTGTTTTGTGGTAGGCGTGGTACCGAGTGAGTGGCGCAGTACCGGCATTGTTCCGATATAGAAGGGCAAAGGAGATACAAATGAATGCAGCAACCCAAGAGGATTAGAGACTGTATGGACTGCGCAATTGGAGAGGAACAGTGTGGCTTCAGGAGTGGTAGAGGGTGTACCGATCAGATTTTTGCAGTGAGACAGGTGTGGTAGAGGGTGTACCGATCATCTTTCCCTTGCCAAAGGGAAAGATGTGTTCTGGGCCTTCATGGATCTGGAGAAGGCATACGACAGGATTGACAGGGAAGCGCTGTGGAGAGTGTTGCGTTTGTATGGAGCGGGCGGACATTTGTTGAAAGCGGAGCAGAGTTTCTATGCTGACAGCCGAGCATGTGTCAGAGTAGGAAGCGAGGTGAGTGATTAGTTCACAGTGAAAGTGGGACTGAGACAAGGCTGCGTGATGTCTCCCTGGCTGTTCAACCTCTATATGGATGGAGTGGTCAGGGAGGTGAACGCGAGTGTGCTGGGTCGTGGTTTGGAACTGTTGGAAGCGAATGGGCGTAGTTGGCAGTTGGGCCAGTTGCTATTTGCTAATGATACGGCCCTGGTTGCGGAGTTCTGTAGAGTGTGTGAGAGGAGGAAGCTTTGAGTGAACGTGGGTAAGAGTAAAGTAATGAGATGCTCGAGGACTGTCGATGCGAGCAAAATTAGTGTCACCCTAAATGGTGAGCTCTTGGAGGAAGTTCAGTGTTTTAGGT
>SDVV010005973.1:0-18794 GCA_016164225.1 Gammarus roeselii
GTATAAAAATATATGTACATGTATAGCTTCCATAAGCCACCTCCGACTTCACCTGCAACCACTCCTCAAACGCTCCTCTTTTCGTGCCACCGCCAGTTTGACCTCCTCGTTCCACCACTCGCAGCCTTTTCTTCTGCACCCGCTCACACGGCGCGCATCATACACCTTCTTTGCACATCTCAGCAACGCATCCCTTAACGTCTCCCATTCTTCCTCCACATCTCTCAGGTCCCGTCCGCTCACGTTGTCATATTCTTCCTTCAACGCCTGCTGGAACTCCTCGACTCTACTTTTCCCATTCAGTCCACTCACTTTCACTACCTCTCTTCCTCCTCCCACTCGTGTGTTGCTTTTCACTTCTGCTCCACTCTTAATCTACCTTCCTCCAGCAGATGGTCAGACACTCCTCCAACCTCCCCTCTCAACACCCGCGCATCCAACAGCCTCCCCACCACTCTCCTCGATATCAGCACAAAATCCATCAGTGCTCTCTCCACCATTGCACCATGGGCCACGTTACCCATGTGTACATGTGAATATCTCGCTTCTTGAACAAAATGTTCCCGACCACCAACTCCTGCTCCATACACAGATCTATCAGGTTTTCTCAACTGTCATTTTTACCAGGAACGCCATACCTTCCTATCACATTCTCCAGCACTACATCTCCAACTCTCGCATTAAGTACAACTACATTGAAATTATTTCCAAAACTCTCAATGCACTCACTCAGGTCAGTCCAGAATTGCTCCCTCTCCTCTTCATTCCTCTCGCTGCCAGGTCCGTATGCACTCACAAATGCCCATCTTTCTACGCCTAACTTAAACTTTCACCCAGATCAATTTTGAGGACACCTCCTTCCATTCGGTAGCGCTACTAGCCAACCAATCACTCAATATCAAGACCACACCTTCTCGTGCCTAACCTTCCTCCACACCAGACTTTCTTCCACTTACCACACCAAACTCACATTCGCCCTTACATTTCAACTTCGTTTCACTCAGCGCCAGCACAGCAAACTTCCTCCTCACAAACATCTCACCAATTTTCCTCTCTTTACATCATTCGTACTACAGCCACGCACATTCAGCGACCCTAATGATAGGGTTCGGAAAGGCGTGTGCCTCTCCTTCCCCCGCTCGTCTTGCCGTCTTCGAGGAAAGGTTTTACAGATAACGGGATTCCTAGCCCCTTCACTTCACCCTTTTTAGTCGCCTTCTACGACACGCGGTGGATACGGTAGCAAGATTCTAAAGCCCCAGGCACCAGTTTATTATGTGTGGTCGGTAAGTTGTACGGGCGAACCCTGATCAAAAAACATAGAGACTGCGCGGATGGTGCAATTTGAGAGAAACTGTGGAGCTTTAGGAGTGGTAGAGGGTGTGCCGATCAGATTTTTACAGTGAGACAAATCTATGAGAGGTACCTTGCAAAGAAGAAGAATGTGTTCTAGGCCTTAATGGATTTGGAAAACTCCTACGACAAGGTTGACAGGAATGCAGGTGTTGCGTTTGTATGGAGTGGGCGGAAATATGTTGTAGGCGGTCTAGTTTTTTTGTTGACTGCAGAGCATGTTGTAGAGTGAAGAGCGAGGTGTGTGATTTGTTCATAGTGGAAGAGAGTCTAAGACAAGGCTGCGTTATGGCTCACGGGCTGTTCAATCTATACATGGATTGAGAGGTCAGGAAGGTGAACGCGAGTGTAATGGGTCGTGGCTTGGAGCTGCTGGAAGCGAATGGGCGGAGTTGGCAGTCGAGCCAATTACTGTTTGCGGATGATACGGCACAGGTGGCGGATTCAGAGAAGGAGCTGTTGAAGCTAGTATTGGAGTTTGGTAGAGAGTGTGAGAGAAAGAAGCTGTGAGTGAACGTAGGTAAAAATAAAGTAATGAGATGCTCGAGGAATGTAGATGAGACCAGAATTAGTGTCCTCATAAATGGAGAGTTGTTGGAGGAAATTCAGGGTTTTGAGTATATGGTCTTCCATGTGGAGAAGATTGAACTAGTGAAAACTGAGGTGAAGTTGGAAATGAAGGAAGGGTGTAGAGAGTTAGGTGCACTGGAGAGTGTAAAAAGCTGTAGACGTTGGGGATGGAAGCAACGAAAATGTTGCATGAGAGTGTCGTGTTCCCAACTGTGATATACGGTTCTGAGACTTGGGTGAGCGAATAAGGTTGACTATTTTCGAGATGAAATATTTGAGGAGCATGGCTGGAGTGAGGCTAAGAGGGAGCCTACACGAGTCAGTCGGGCCAACTCCATCATGATGCCTTGCCTGCGATGACGGCGTCTGGGGCTCCGAAAGTCTCTCAACCCACCCTGTTTCATGGCAGTGTGTTCAACGGTGGCGGTGAGAAGGAGTGCCTGCTTTGTGCTCCCAGAGTTTGTGACCCGTTCAGAGGGTGGTGATTATATTTGTTCTGATGCACTGCACAGGTGGTGTATAAGATCCTGGTGCACATTTTGAATCTACTTATAGGCTCTGAACACAGGCCACCAAGTGAAAATGACGCGAGGGTAGCGCCTACAAAGCGTGTGACTTGAAACCAGAAGCACTAACACAGTGAGAGATAGCTCCAAAAGGCAAGGATGTCAGCAGTGCAGGTGGAGATGAGATAACGTACATGTAAATGATGCACTATGTTTTCTGAGAGCAAGAAGAAACGTCATTCCGATAGACGATCTGGTTGCAATAGACAAGACAACATATGGTGCGGAGGCAGCAAAGTAGGCTTTGCAATTGTATGTAAATGTTCAGCCCCAGGCTGTAGACACAGTGCCATCTAGTGGCGGAGAGAGACTGTAGTCCCGTCGAGGTGCCTCGACAGCGTCTGAGACTGCTTTAAAGACTATACTACTTCTTATGAGTGAAGATGACCCGCGTATCCCGCTGTTTCCAGCAGTTGACATTGATAAAGTTTTCTCTGTTGATTCGAGAAATATTGATGCAGCTCATATTATTGCCCAAGCCCGTGACGTCAGAATCGAAATGTCGTCTCATACTGAAGTAATTAAGCAGATTCAACAGGCACTAAATGAGGTACTAAGCCTTGCCCAAGTCCCTCGTGGTTGTGACTGCAATGCTGATAGGATATCAAAGATTGAAATGTGTATTGCAACAATGCTTGCCGAGAAAAAATCGTCCAGTATCTTAGAAGGTATCCATGAACCGATGACAACTGAAGGCTTTCAGAGTGGTCGTACGTTTGGCAAAGCCGTAACTGCCGTTCCTCAAGACATGTCAGCGCGGCGCACTTTGATATCGCGACCAGCTGTTCAACCGGCCTCACCACCATCAACGCAACCATCACTGATGCCACAACCACAGACTCAGTTGCCTACTCTCTCGCTATCGCGAGCACAATCACCATCATTGACACCACTAAGCCCCCTACCGCCACCATCACCACCGACATCACTACTTCAACAACAGCTGAAGGCGGACAACCCACGTAAAACCCCATACAGTGACATGTTAAGACAGAAAATATCTTCACAAAGTCGCGACTCAAGCACTAAGGATGATGAGCAAACGTTGCCGAGCAATCACTAGGGATTCACGGATGTGTCGGCAATTAGGAAGAAAAAATCGTCAAAGAAGAACCCTAACGTGTAAATAGGGAATGGGCGTACTCTTCAGGAGAGTTTCGCGACTATTGGCCCTGCGAAACTCTTCGTGTCACTACCGTATCCTGGAAGTAGGTTCCTTCTAAGAAGAATGAAAGAACCTGTGAAGCAGCATCTTGGCGAAGAAACATCGTTCAAGTGCAAGAAACGTCTAGGCACAAAAGGGAACACGTCACCCTTTGAGATATATGGGGACGCAAATCTAATGGAGTCCGTGCTCTTTGACGAGAACATTTGGGAAGAGAGAACCTGCCTACAGCTTTTCAAGACAAACGTGCGCCTACCAAAAGACTACGACCTGACAGATGAACAAAGCGAAGCAGATGTTAGAGGACGGATTAGGGAGATACCGGTAAAAAGTAAGAGGCGCGTAAGGGACCCAGTGCAGGGCCCGATAGCTATATAATGGAGGTCAATAACGGTAGCAGAACAGAAAATCGAATTGCCTCTCTGAATTGTTTTGGCTTAGCGGGAAATTGTGAAGCCTATGTAGCAGACCTCTGCAAAACCACTCAGTTAGTAGCTCTGCAGGAGACGTGGCTTCATTCCTGGCAGCTTAATTTACCGTCCTCTCTGGGAGAAAAGATAGCTTTATTTTAAATTTCCTCTGTCGATGAGACGAGAGAAATCAGGGTGGGGAGGCCACATGGCGGTTTGACATTCATTTGGCAACAATCTCTGAGCCCACATATAAAAATTAGGCAATACAATTTCAATAGAATCCTGGGTCTGAGCGTTACAATTAACGAGACTTCTGTGCTGTTCTTAAATGTTTACTTCCCTGTCAACTCCGGTGAAAATCTGGAGGAATATCTCAGATGCATGGGTGTTCTTGGGGGTATATTGGAGAGTAGGAAAGACCAACAAGTGTGTATTTTAGGAGATTTTAATGCCTCACCACACACAAATAGGTTCATTGAGATTGAAGAGCTATTTGCTGAACATTATGTTACATTTCAGGAAACAAGGCTGCTGCCACCGGACACGTACACGCGTGTGAATCACGGTTTTCTTTCCACATCATAGATCGATCATATTGCTTTGTCCTCGCTGTTATTAGATGCAACAATTTCCTGTCACTTGCTGCCCGATGTTGCCTGCTCGGATCACCGTGTTTTAGGGGTAACTTTGAGTGTAGAGAAAATGCAGACTCCTAGACAACCTAACTCTCGCGAGGTTAGAACGATTGATTGGAATTTTGATAATAAGAGCCTACTGGACAAATTCTATGCTGAGCTCGATGTCTTTCTTGCAAATATTCCTGATAGGCTTCTCAAAGTGAAAGAAGGTGTTGATAACGTAAGATTGAATGATCTGTATGGCTGTACGAGGCAGTGTATATTAATTGTAGGACGTTGTGTTTTTGGCAGTAGAAAACCGAGCATATATAACGTCCAAGGCTGGAAAGAACGAGCACGAGAACTGAATTATGCTGTACGAGACGCCGTATTTAATTGGAATATTGCTGGAAGGCCACGGAGAGGTCAATTTGCGGCAGCAATGAGGATAGCAAAGGCACGGTTTCGTAGAGAACTCGCGTTTTTGAGAGAGAACGAGCAACAGTTGCGTGCGCAGGCTCTTCTAGCAAAATTGCGAGAAGGTGAATGTCAAGATTTCTGGAAATAAATTCGGTCACTTAATCCTACAAAAGAGGCACTTTCACTCGCGGTGGCGGGCGTAATTGGGGAAGCAAGCATTGCAAGGGTCTGGGGGGAGCATTTTCAGCACATTGCTAATCCTGTTGACACGGAAGAGAATAGAGATTGGGTGCAAAACGCCCTCGATAATGTTCCTGCTGTTAACGAAATGGTTTCGGGGGCAGAGGTTATGAGCATTGTTAAAGGCCTCAAAAATAACAAAGCTGTTGCAAATGACGTTATACCGAGCGAAGTGTTCAAGAATGCTTCCCACAGACTGACTGCAGTGCTTGCTCTCTTCCTTTCGGGCTGCATTCATGTCAAGGAGCTCCCAAGAGAGGAAATGCATGTAACTGTAATTCCTCTTCTGAAATCTAAAACAAAGAACCCTTCTGATATAAATATTTATCGCCCCATTGCTATTGCCACCTCAATTTCCAAGTTTCTTGAGCAGGTTATTCTTGCAAGATTGCAAACATTTCTGTCCACCGCAAACAGTCAGTTTGGATTCAAAGAATGCCATGGAACTGAAATGGCGGTATTCGCATTTAAACAAACTGTTGAGTATTACAGATGTTGAGACTCGCCTGTTTTCCTGTGTTTTTTAAACGCGAAGAAAGCTTTTGATAGAGTAAACCATTGGACTTTGTTCAGAAAGTTAATTGAGAGAGGAGCGATTCTTCATATTTTGCACTTGCTTGTATTTTGGTACAGGGAACAGGAATTCTTAGTTCAAAGGGGTAGTTCGAAATCGGCCACTTATCATTGTAAAAACGGAATTATACAGGGAGGTCAGCTATCGCCACTGTTGTATAACGTGTACACTGATGAGTTGAATGACCTTCTAAGTAGAGAAAACCAAGAGTGTCATGTCGCCAACTGTTGTGTTAACAATCTTAGTTATGCAGATGATACGGTGTTGTTAGCACTGACTCTCTCAGCATTGCAAAAGCTTGTCGATATCTGTAATAAATTTTGCTGAACCTCATGATATTGTATTGTGACGAGAAGCAGAATCTCTACAGTCTACAGTCTACATCTACATTCTACAGGCTACAGGCTCTAGTCGCTGAAGTGCTACAGCGGTTGCAGTGCAACCAGAGGCCGTTGCCCTTTGGTCGAGGGGTGACCACCGAAGTAGGTCGCACTCGCCGCTCTTGAAAAACGCTGAGGCAAGCTGCTGACTGTTGTGTAAACAGTGATATTGTTGTCTGGAGAAGGCATGCTAAGAGGTCATTGCAGGACATATAGGTAGAGGTTACAACAATAGAGATTAATGATTGCGTTCATTTAAGATATCGTTTGTAGTTAAGGATAAGAGGTTGGTTCTAAGCCACTATGTTACGTGTAGTTTTTCCATAGTGCGCCATTCGATGTTGAAGGGTTACCAAGGTCTGGCCAGGGGAACTGTGGGCTGTGACGTCACGTTTAGTCTACATAGGATCATGTCGACAGGTAACGAGGGCTTTTTGGGTGTTCAGCATGTCAAGTCACCCCGCCGCATCGAAGTAAATCTCTTCGCCCGAGAACACAATTTGTTAAGTGCATCCACATCACATCAAGAAAGAAAAGGTTATCGTCTTCAAAGCGTTCTTCAGTAAAACAGTTGCCGACTTCAAGAAGGAAAGATCATCGTCTTCAAGCGCTCTTCAGCAACGCAGTAGCCGACTTCAAGAAAAAAAGATTATCGTCTTCAAACGTTCTCCAGCTGTAGAGATAATACGCGAAGGATCCACTTTAAGGACAAGTAGAAAACCACACTTAAAAGAGGAGAAGCCAGGAGTTGTGGAAACAACACGAGTGAGCACTTCCCGCTCTCTCCTTGCAACTTCAAAACCCGAATGTGTGACCTGGGTGAGCGCGTATGCAAGTAGCTCATATAAGTTGTGTTAGTCATATTATGTTTCGTTGATATCGATCAAACTTAGATTGATCATGGTAGAGGTCGTATTATTGGATATAATGATAATCTGTGACTGTAATCATCCTTTCTATATATCTATTCATATGCGAGTAGATTGATGTTAGAAATTGAGTGTTGACACCAGTGTGGGGGTAGTAAGCTTGAAACCCAGTCTCAAGGGCTTCTCTGAGTTATTTAATAAATATAGACATATATGTATGTGTTATTGACCCGCACATAGAAACAGGAGTATGGAAATGTATATGTTAATATATCGTCTCCCAGACCCACTCAACTGAGTAGCTGGAGAGTGTCATTTGGGTTAACACCCTAGACCCTTCCTGGGTCGGGCGAACTCACAGCTCGTCGGTCATTGATAAGTATCTATCGGTACATGATTTGATTGCCTTTGATTTCTTTTAATTAACTTGGCGGGCCACACATCTGGTGCCCCAAGCATGAGGAAGTGATATACCTTACAAGTCACAAGTAAATCAGAGTGTGATTCTCTGTTTCACTGTTCCCTTCATTTCCATACATTACTGCGTCAATGTGTTGGTGTGGTAGGCGTGTGTTCGAACTACTGATAAGCATCAGGTGGAGTGGAGTGTAGATAGCTCACATGTGTGTGCAACCAGTGCAAGCTCAAGGACTGATCAGTCTCTCTCTCTCTCATTGCAAGTGAGGTAAACAGTGGTGCAGGGCTGAAAATTTAAGAGAAAGAAGAGCGGGGCAACTGATAGAGCAGACGTACAATACAATTTACTAAGTGGTACCATATATTTGTACAATATACAGAGTGAGAGAGAGATTGGGTCACAATCAATGCAAGCACCAAAACGGTGAGAGCTGCACTGGCGGTGGGCCCAAATAAAGTTGAGTCAATAGAGCAGACGCCGTAGCAGGGCTAGACAGCTTCGTTGGGTTTTATTGCAGTACATAGGCATTTGTTGCTGTGCATCGAGTTTTTAGGTTACAGTGTGGGTATAATAGAAAAAATGAGAAGGTCAGTGAAATATTTTTAAACCTTCGTGAATTAAGTGGTAGATAGTTAAGTGGACAGCGGTGTCATTAAAAATAATCCAATACGTGGCAAACATAAAAAAATAGAGACCAGTTGGTACGTGATAGTCCGACGCAAAACGGGACCGTACTACACTGTCTGGTAGGGTTAGAGATACCCGACGTGGTGGAGTGGTGGTTCGATTTGAGACGAGTGAGTGGTACTTGGCAGAGTGAGTTAATGGAACGAGCGGACTCGATGGCGAACCCTCCTGTTCCAACACCTCAGATTAACTTAATTCAAGGGGATAAGATACCCCGCTTCTCGGGACGACAGAGGGAAAGCGACCACACAGCATGGTACGCAGGGCCCTCTATAGAGAGTTGCATTAGAGAAAGTGACCACATAGCATGGTACGCAGGGTCTTTTATTATTCCGGTGCATGACGTCACCGAGTAAATCATACCCGTTTGTCAGAGGCTACTAAATTTTGTGTTACATTATATTTTATACGTCTAGACTGTGAGGTAGCAGTGGGTCAGAGGCCAGGAGAGGCAGTTCTTGTTGTTGCTTTGTACGTACTCTTTATGGCCTCTCGTTTGACTGAGTCAGCATACAGCAAAAACATGCGTGGCGCCACTGCGGCTACTACGTCTATAACCTTGACGGGTAATGTGTTGGACAAAGTGGGTGGTGAAATGACAGGATGGACGGATGCATATGACACGAGATAGGTGTCCTTCCGCATTTTCAGTCAAATGATGTCATGGGGATCAATGCGATCCTCCAGGGTCCAGGTAGTTACAAGGAGGGAAGACAGGGATTAGATAGAATAGTCTATAACCCTGGTCGCCGTGGTTTTCCTTCATGGACTCGATTAATTAATGTGGTGGTGGTGGTAGAGGATATACTCGAAGAGGTTTGGGTGTGGGGCCCTCCTCAATTAATGTGGTGGTGATGGTAGCGGATACAATCAAAGAGGTTCGGGCGTGAGGCTCTCCTCAGTAAATATGATTAGTGGTGATACAACTAGTCAGGACACGAAAAACCCGTGTGTGGAGAGAAAGGCTATGAAGCGAATCAGGGGGGATATTCTGAAAGGAGATGTACGTGCAAAGGCACGGGACATACCCTGGACGACTGCCGAAATGCTCCAAATCAGTAGGTGGAATGTTTCAGCTGCGGCAGGTTTGGGCATTTTGCGATGAGATTGCCCGATAAAAAAAATACCAGTGGGTAGTCCGAAGCAGACTCCTTTTCAGGGAGGCTCGGCACAAAAAAGGCCCAGCTAGCCTCAAATCTCCCTGATGTCTCTGTTAGTTCGATGGACTCTAATTGCCTCTCCAAATTGGGAGAGCAACATTCAGCGTATGCTTCCAAAAATACTGTAGCGGGACTGATCACCTCGTTACTTGGTACGCCAACGGTTAAGCCTATGAATGATCCTGCGAACCCTTTGTCAGTAGCAGGGCTCGACAGCCCCAGGGATGAGAGTGAGACTGTGACTGGTGAGTGGTGTGTTCAGTGTTGTGGGTTACAACAGAAAGGTGGTGACGGTGTGAAGAGAGAGAGTGGAAATCATCGTCTGTTAGTGATAAATAAACGAGCTATGTATAGCTCTTCGAATTCGGAGAGGGAAATCCGGATTCTGATGGTCGCCGTGGTGGTGAATGGTCGACGTGTACGTGGTTTGTTAGATACGGGAGCCGGTAAGACGATCGTTAAGGCGGGAGTGCTTAAAGATTTGTCTAGGTCTTTGGTCCCTAGGGGTGTCCGTCTGACTGACTTTAATGGACAAGCCATACCGTGTTGGTATGCGAAATATTCAAATTACAGTGAATCCAAACTCATCCAACTCGCAGGCAGATGGTTCGTCAAATCCAAAACTTCAAACGAAAAGGCCAATCCCAATTACGTTCACCCGTCAGGTGGTCGTGATTGACAAATGTCATTCATGTCATTCAGCTCCCTATGAGCTACTGATTGGCACAGACTTACTAGACAACACCTCGCGAAGATAGATTTTTTTTTGACATTAGAAATATTCACACAACAGATAACATCCCATTTGCTACTTGAACCGAAAACAATCAGCTCACGTGCAAACAACATAACCGAACACTCACTACTTCTTTGCATCCCGCTATTCATGTCAATTCTATTGAAAACAAGATTGAATTAACTGACCCACAGTTAGCCACATACATTACACATTTAACCACTAAACCATCCATCACAACTTACACAGAAAAAAAAGTCCTATAAAATGTACAATATTTGTCATGTTGGCCTGTTCATAGCCATATACATATAAATATAGCATGATTTCTTCAAATACTTTGTTTGAATCTACAAGTATTTTCATATTGATTTTAGACCTTGTTGAATTTACATGTATCCGATAAATTTAGCCGGTGTTTAATTTTTTTTAGGTCATGTTCCCGTGTAACATGTGGACACTACATGAATCTGGTAACTATTACATAATACTTTATGGCCCGTCAATTTAAATAAATTCGCGTGGCATTAGGTCTTCATAATTTCCGATTATAAAAAATACGCTGCTTTCTTGAATAAAACACTATATATTTTATCGCTTAGTAATTTTTTTTTATTCTCTCATGGCTAGTGTTATCAGTCCTAGACTCATAAAATCAAGGTCTCGGGTTCAAACCCCGCTCGTCATGGAACTTTTACCTTTTTCGATATCAATAGAAACTCAAGCTTACGTACCGTTTTCGACCTTGAGTGAATAACAAGCGATCATCATATATTGAAATGTATAGATTATGAATAATTTTATGAATAAAGGCTAATTGTTGTCTAGAACCTTCATGTAATAGTTGCCTGACGAAATCATTTGAATTCAACAGTACAAAGAATGTAAATTCAAAAGGAAACTTTTATTGGAGAAAATGCAATAGTCACGTCATGTTGAGTTTACGAAATACATGTATTTACTACCATACATTTTTTTGTGTACTGGACCGTGGTCGTACTACAAACGCTAATCCGCAAAGCAGTGTTGTTGGGCTATGTTTCATTCGAATTCAGACGTCCCGGGATGGGATTTGTTCCTCCCAGAAATTATTATTGATATTAACATCGCGTTCAACAACAGCATTGGAGATAAACCCCCTTACGTCTTATTCGGATACGACAGAAAGCACATAGCCCTGTGGGACGGTCCCGAATCGTTTGAGCCTCTGTGCAATTTCGATAGGGCAGGTGTTATTATTATTATTATTAAATCATTCATTTCTATCGTCTAGCAATGGGTTTTCAATACATATGTAGCTATAATATGTCAAACTTAGTTTTCATATGCGTGCTATTTGAATTAGCGAAACGAGAGATAAAGTGAATTTGTGACAGCACATCTCCTGTCGGGGGCCGGCTTGTAGCTATTTCCTGTTGCAAAACATGACTCACAATATATGTTATCGAAAATCGTATAAAAAAACTCATGGGCGTGGGATTGATGAATCTAGAATGAATACATCCCAGCTCATCTCTAGGGGCCGGTTCGGATTATAAGGAACAAAATATTTCTTACAGTAGGATCATCTGTGCATGTACAGAAAATGTCTCTTACGATAAAATAATTTCAACTACGTAACGTTGGGAAAACCAGTGACACGCGGGGTTGAGAAATAAGAAATACTTGGGTGTGGGAAATAACAAGTACATGTGGTGGCAAATCATGCATGCATGTGGTTAGAGTCCCGAGAACATGGGATTGGGACATCAAAATGTGCTGACGTATTGTAATGAGTAGTCAACATTATTGTACGATGACAAATATGTGGATGGACAACATGCATGTACAGAAAAATGAATACAATGTAGGGTTGGGAAATTGGAAAGCACTGACATATTGTAGAGATGGGTCTAAACCCTTATGTTATTAATAAAGGGGTGAATATGCGACACAAGTTATACAAAAAAGTTATACATAGAATACATACCAATCAACTGAATATATTCGCGAGAGACAGGCCAAAATAACTCATGCATTCGTCAAAAATCGAATATACCAGGAATTGCTCAAATACCAACAGAAACACAACGTGCGTTCCAAAGACCGCGAAAAACTAGTTTTAAACCAGAGAGTCTACGCCAAATATCATCCGAAACCAACAGAATATCCAAAGTGGTCACCCAGATGGGAAGGACCATTTGCAGTCGCCAAAATACATTCACCTTACAATTACACCCTACTACACGTCATTTATGTAAGGAGCGCAAAGTCCATCTAGACGACATTTTGCCATGTTGCCCACCTCACGTTCAGTGCCCTCGCCGAGGTTACAGGGAGGACGCATGTGAGGGATAGGACGAACCAACCGCAGAGAGTGATGACGAGAATGAGGAACCATCTGGTTCCAAATTACTCGCAAGTCAAGACGCTCTTGATGGCGTAGAAGTGCCGGTAGTGGAAGCCCTGGATAGGCCTCCATTCGCACGTGAACCAATTGTTACTCGTTCACTGCGAATTCCAGACGACGAACACGTTTATCTCCGTTGAGGAAACCTGTACGGCCGTCTAATAATTAAGATATAACCAACATCTGTAGAATAATTTTTTATGTACCCATGTCGTTGTTATAAAAGGTAGAATTAAGACAATGTTTTTTTGTTGTTTAAAGGCGAAATGTTGGTCCTACAGCTCATGCCTCTGCTTGTTCTGGTGCTGCTTCCTTTTGGGGCACCCGTCGCTCCAAGCCGGGGAAGTACCGAGGAGGCAGATGATGTGGTGCATGTGCCAGGAAATGGAGTGATCGTTTCGACCGGCGGTACTGTGACCTTCGGGCAAGGGCAGCTGGTCATGCGACTGGAGTATCACAGGAAATACTTCGTCGCACGGTCAGCAGCTGATCTGTTCGAAAGGGCCGTACGATTGGCCGAGTTACCTATCAAAAAAGTATTGTAGGTGAATGGTGAATGCATGTTGCTGTTTACTTTCTTCAAATGGACCTTGCTTAATTTAGCGATCCTACTTCATTTTACTTATATCGCGTCAGAAACGCATTGAACCCATATAGACAGCGTAGTTCAGAATTGGTAATATTTTCTCTACTATCCATCCCTTGTGTTGTTGGGATATCTCACGCGAATTTCATTTCGCATCACAGGTGAGCTCCAGGTACCTGGCCCAGCTGCGCGAGTTCTGCAAGAACCACGAGGTGGTGAGTAACCTGGAAGCCAAGGAGGAGGAGTTTGACAGGATCGTGAGGCAGTACGCCCCATCAAAGGCATAAGCAACACTGGTAGTCAAGGCTGGTCTAGCAAAGAATCCGTCATTTACTTCCATTCACAGTCCAGGCCGGTCTAGAAAGTTCGCTCCATCATTTACTTCTAATCACAGGCCTGTGAAGAAGTCGTTGGAAGCCGAGGCTGGTCTAGCAAGTTCTCTCGATTGCTGTTCTTATTGCTGAATTTCTCCGTGTGATGTGGCTGTACATCAGTTCATTTCTCAATTATAGTTAGTGGTTCACTAGTAGAGTTGGGACTTTTGTAATCAACTTTGGGAAGTTGGGATTTTTAAACACTTCTTCATCTACAACTTGTAAACAGGTTCGAGGTTGCGTCCTACACATAACAATTTGTTAGAATACATACACGCGCCTTTTCAATCGAAGTTTAAACCATCAATAATGAACGGTTTGCTTTTCGCCACAGTCCAATAATTCATCGGGGGAATCCAAGTATTTCATTAGTTGATATTAGATTACATTTGTTGGGGTTTATCGTCATCACAGCTAAGCTGTCGTGTGCTTGCTATGCTCATATGAGTGTGAATTGTGGTTAAACTGGATCAATAAACGGTAGTCAAAACTCCAGTGGACGAGGACCCCTTTCAATCTATCAAATTTACTCTATCAAAAAACAGTTATTGAGCCATTTTACCCCACAACATCTGATACTATAAGTGTGCGAAATAATTTTACAGACCTAATTTCTATGTTTAGTTTGCTACAGTTACATTTCTGAGTAGGTTTGGGTATTTGACTCTGGCATTCCAAGCTTTGTGTTTTTTCTTCGAGAAGCCTTCCTAATAGAAATGATTTTTTTTTTAATTCTAGAACATTATTTATATTGTGTAATTATGAATGAATCATTGAGTATTTAAGATTGTTATGCATTTTTATAATAAATATAGAAGTTTGCCTGTATTTGATTTAATTTTTGATGTTTTCATCACTCCAAGTCGTCTCTCTCGATGCTACTGGTTGCCGGGTCGCATTGCATCACGACCCAGTCGGAGGGGGGGGGGGGGGGGGTGAATATCCTAATTTCCATCAGACTTCTCTATTCTCCACTCCTCACGGACCTTGGGTTGGATGGATGAATATTAATTTTATAGATCATTAACACATTTATTTAGTATCTTATTATTTACTCTTGCTCAGGCTCTATTATTTTTCTCTGCCCTTTTTTCATGGTGATCTATTTTATGTTGATTATAGAATTATGTATCGTTAGACGCCCGCAGGGGCCCTAGGTGTACTATGCGGTGTGTTAGTTAGTCTAGTCCAACCTGCGGTGGAGAATTTGCGCTCTTCTTGGGCGTCTAATAAATGCCCGAGCACAGCTAGGCGTTTTGATGACTAAATGGTGAAATAATGTTTACGTCGATCTTAGAGAGAAAAAGTTTTGAACGGCACTGTACGTGGAGGGGACGAGGCGATTCGAGGCAGGCTAAGGCGAGTGGAGACGAGTTAACTGGTGGGCCGATGAGTCAAGACAAACCGAGGCTGGCTGAGAGTAGCTTATATAGGCGCGAATATGCCCAAAAATATGGGGGGCGTGAATATGCCCAGAAATATAGGGACGCGAATATGCCCAAAAAAATAGGGGGCGCGAATATGCCCAAAAAAATATGGGGGGGGGCAAATATGCCCAAAAATATAGGGGCACCAAAATCAGCCCTGGAGATTGGGCCTACATATATGCTTTGTGAAGTAATAAGATATAGGATGAATAGTTCTTTGAACCTATTATCGAATGTAATTGTTAGGATGTATGTTATTGTTAATGTGTCCGACTTAGTCACTGTATTTCTTTGACACTGTAGTTTTATGTTAAGACATTGATCTTGTGGTCAAGTTAGTTACTGATGGTACATAGAGATACCAAGAACGCAAGTTTTTTGTGAGTCGGCCGATGTATATGTTAGGATGAATGTTATTTGTTAGTGTGTCTGACTTATTCGCTGTATATCTCGGACGTTGTAGTTATATGTTAAGACAATTACTCTTGTGATCAAGTGAGTTACTGATGGTACATAGAGACTGCCCGGGACGGGTGGGGAAGAGAGGAGGGGTTGACCGGAGTCAGGTGGTGTCCAAACCGCAAGTAGAAGCGAGTGCTATAGTTCAACCGCAAGTGGTAATTAGCTATGACAATGAGCGAATTTATCTCTGGATGTGCGGTCACACATAGATTAGTTTTTTCCATACGGCAATATTTCAGTTTCCTGACGGCATCTGATTGCTTCCATTTACGATTGCTTACGTACGGATTATATAGATGTAGGTTATTAGGTCTTGTCGATGCTGTATATGATTGTTTTGGAATATTCGCACGGTAGGATGGCATAATATATATTACTATGTTTGTTATTGAATGACTCATTTGAATAGAAGCCATTGTTTTTACATAATATTCGATATTGTACGATTGATATTATTGATTAAATTCATTCGCTTTGTCGCATTTAACGATATATTTTTCAGAAATTCGTCAGGATCCAATGTTAAGAACCAAATAACTGCAAATACGTTCACGTAGTTTTTCAGGTGATTTTTTTTCTGTAGACAATGAAACAACGTTTATTTATACATATACATTAATGGAATAAAATACACAGTTAGGTGAACAATTTTAGTGTTTTTGACACAACATTCACGCATGTTCGAAAAAACATATTACAGGGGGACAATCAATCATGGTTAATTATATATATTTATTTGTTTTAAATAGAATCATTTACATTGTTGTTATGGGTTCCGTTGTAGTTCTTTCCAATGCCTATTTAGGTGGACAATGCGACGACTTTATTATTATAATTTTCATATTTTTACATACATAACAGCATACAAGGATTATTTACATTTATATGAACATTTAGAGGATAAAACCTGTTGAGGTACACGTACTTTCATCATTAAGTCGACTACATAGGCCGAAGACTGTCTCACCCGGATTGCGTCTCTTCCATGTTAAATCCATTTCTTCATCGATTTCATTAGCCAAGGCACATCGCTCCCTCTTTTTAGTGACGGTAGGTTTATTTTCAATGGATTTTTGGGGAATGTCCGGGTGGCCATAGGCAAGGATTGCGCATGCGTCGAGATAGTAGCGCTTGCTCTCGAATTTACTGAGGCAGTTTTTGATAGTGCGTACAGTTTGGAGTAGGCATGCTTACGCACGAATGTTGTGTATTGTCTCAAAGTGTGTGTATGTTTTCTGGTAATGTATATCTCTGTATTGTTCATGTTTGATTTTGGCTTGTGTCTGGTAATTGACACCTTTAGCAGCCGATTTTGTTTTGTTGCGTTGGACTCAAGCATCATGCTGTAACACTTGGGTTGTAAGCAGATGATTTCACTCGGGAAGTCATCAGCTGTTTCGCTTTTCAATAGTCCTAGCTGTCCTTTCTTGGATTCATCGAACAAGGGGTGTTTATTGGGATAGTTGGAGAAGACCATGTATACAATCAGGGGTGCTTGGCGCATTTCTACTTCAATGTCGGCCACGCCTTTGATCTGGATCAGCAAAGGGTCAATGTCCGAGTAGATGAGCGAGACGTTGTCACCGTAGAGTAGGCTTTTGTGTGTCATAGAAGAAGCTGTTGACTTTTGCTTTTGCTTCTTCGAGCACGAAGAATCCAACTTGGAGTGGATGAACCATTCGGTTTATTTTTTTGCTTGAGGATCATGATGGACTTTTTCGGGGCCGATGACGTAGCAGATTAGAAGATGATTTACTGGATGGATGGGTCCTAGAGCATTTACGGTTTAGGCTACCCTTCACCTGATGAGTTATATATCTTCGATAGTTTAGGTACCTGTCTACATCTTCAATTAGCTTAATATCTATCACATTTTCAACGTGGGGCAAGAAGCGTTTTAGTGCATTTTCAATGCTAGTTCATTCGAGTTGAATTTAGGATATTGCAAACAAAGATTTATTAGATATATTATTTTTATTGATAATATATTTTGACGCATTTTATTTTTAAGTATATACATGGGATATCATTTATACGAAAACTTAACTTTTTCATACCGAAATTTCGACGTGAGCATCTCGGCAAAACATAAGTAATGACTTCGACCTCCCTCTCTTGTGTTATCTTGATCCTTGGTACCAGTGCCACTCTGTGGGTTCTTTATCAATGATGTATATTTATTCCTCACCTGAAGCAGTCGACTCGTCATATCGGTGTAGGATTTATCATCTGGGTATCTTTTTTTTTTCTCTGATCTATTGGTGTTTTAGATTAACGCCCTTAGTACACATTTTAGATAAACGTCTACCTTTCGGAGGAGTGTATGCAACACTTGCAATCCTATCCTTGTCACCAAAACTTTGTATTTAGTCTTCAGCGAGCTTTTAAAGGACGCTATTTTTTCAATTAATTCTACATGTTTATTACATCGAATCGTTTCAGGTTTATTCTTGCTATTGCCCACATTACCATTAATTCTATTCCCGCAGATTTCCGAAATAGACATAATTCTCCTTGCACTCAAACGTTTGAGACATGATTCACTCTCCTCATGTTGCATTACCAATAATTTTGGAACAAAATCAGATATACATTTGATTTTTTATGTTATTTTTCACTTCATATACTTGTCACCCTTTCATTATCCCATTTGATATTTCGGTTTCCTTCAACGTTTGTAGGTTTTTCTTCACAAGACAAATCCTCGATATCACTGTCTCTGATATCCATTCCACTGAAAGTATCCCACGTTTTCCCCTTATTTTCATTATTTTCAATTTCGGCTGAGGTTTGGGTATACTCCCCCCATTTCACCCAATCTTTATACATTCCACGTTTGGTTGATACCGGCATCACACTTTCTTTAGCGTCGTCTATAATTAAGCTGAGCCGTTGCCCAACACCTCAGCTTTATTACAATCATGATGATTTTCCACTCGGATCGTATCAATTTCGAGTGTTGATTTCTTATTTCCCTTGAAGTTTGTTACATACGACTGAACCCGTCGAACTCAGTTACCCAGAGCCGACTTCCTTTTTCCTTCATCCATTTATGAATTTTATCTCCCACTCTTTTAATTCTTGTTTTACCATTTCTGAGATAACTGGTATTTTCAACATTAAACAATATTTGTTCGATCCGTCTCATATAATCTTCGGAGATCTCTTCTTCCAAAACACGTAAACTATTTTTTGCCACTTGAACATTTATTGTTATATATTTGAGGATGATCCGTCCGTCTCCGCTTCTCCTCCACGTAACACTGACTCCAATCACGTCATACAGCTTGCTATTATAATGCGTTTACAAATCTTCAAGCTGTTGGTGTTGAGTGAAAAATCTAGACGAAGCGTGTTATAGGTACATGAGTCAACAACAACAACAAAA
>SDVV010005974.1:0-18794 GCA_016164225.1 Gammarus roeselii
GGGTCCCCCAGTTTCTCAAAAGGCTCCCAAAGGGTCTCAAGGGAGTCCCAAAAGGCCCCAGAAAGATCCAAGTTGACCACCCCAAATCCACCTGGTCTCCCAAGTCCCTCGGGTTCCCGAAACCCCGGGTCCTCGAGTCCCGCGGATCCCACGAGTACCTCCTCTCCCTGGGTCACCTTCTCTCAACCAACCTCGTTACATATAATAATAATAACAAATTCAAAATTTATCACCATGAAAAAAGGGCAGAGAAAAATAATAGAGCCCAAGCAAGAAGAAATAATAAAATACTAAAATAAAGTGTTAATGATCTATAAAATGAATAAGCATCCATCCACCCCAAACTCCAGTTGAAAACAAAATCAAACTACTACTACTACTACTGTACTAGGCCTACTCTGTACCCGCGTTAGAGTTACTCTTTTAAAACCTGTGTAAATTGATTTGGTGTAGGCTTAGTATAACTAGGCCTACTCTGTGCCTGCGCTAGTTACTCCTTTAAAATTGTTAAATTTGTTTTAGCCGCATCAAATTTGCTTGGTGCCAATGTAAAATTTATTGTGTTACTTTGTTACTTAGATACTTTTTTAGACGGATTCCAGCTACGTTTAAACCTGCTGTGACTGAGTTTGAACTGCTCTTAAACTCTTGATCTACGCGTCACCTAATTCACAACTCTTCGACCGCCCTACGAGGGAGTCTGCATTAACTTCGCGTTGGGACTCCGGTGGAACATGAAAGAAAATAATAATTACTACTACTACTAGTCTCGACGCTGCAACCTGTACGCACTAGCGTGCCTACATATTACTCTTGAAGTTTTAGATAATTGGAAGCGAAGGTACGTTACGTCGAAGCCTTTTTTTTATTCGTACCAGCGTGCGTCTGACAGTGCTAAAATTTTCACGTTTTTCTATCTGTAAAAGCGGTGTTTTTTCTCGCACTAGGGCGTCCGAGCCTACTGGAATCCATGATCATCGAGCCCTACGGGGACCGCACCCTACGGGGGAGCCTATTATGACTCACGTTGAGGCTCTGGTGGAAATGAGGCCCAAATTAAATCAAATTGAGGATCAAATCAAATCCTTTCACAGTCACGAAACCAAAACTTTGCCCTGCAACGCAAAACTGTCTGGCCAGCGCCCCGCAACACACTCCGGGTCATCAGTGAGAGTCAACTGCAAGGCCAGACAACGTTTACTCCTGCTGCAGCATAATTGCAGAGCGTTCCGTCTCTTCCGTGCCCTACGAGGGAGTCTGCATCAACTTCGCGTTAGGACTCCGGTGGAACATGAAAGCAAATAATAAATAAATTGGGCCATCTAAACTCATCCACTCGCAAACTTAATTCACTCCCGCCAATCCATTGCACGCTCTGTCGCTACCTCCAACCTGATACATCACCAAGACTTTGCCCACGTCCACTCACTTCAGCTTTCATCAATCTCACATCATCCATCATTCCCTTGTGCCCTAATCACATTGAAAGGTGCATTATCTACCTTGCCGTCTAACTTCATGCCATCCCCGCAGTAATTCAAGCAGCGACATTAATGATCCTATTCCTCAGTCACTCCGGCATTGCTCCTCACACGTCTCGATTTGATTTGGGCTCCATAATATCCACTTTGTTTCCGTACATCTCTTTCTACAGTTCATTCCTCTTCAGTGCAACGAACAATTTCCCCCTTCTTTCACCTCAGTTTCCCCGCGCCCGACGGGGGAACCTATTATGACTCACGATGAGGCTTCGGTGGAAATGAGGCTCCAGTCAAATCAAAACTCTTAATTTCCCCCAATATCAAAGTGCAATACGTAATATTATTTTGAAGCTTTAGTCTCCCTGCAATGAGATGTTGGGGTGGATGGATGATAATTCATTTGTACAGATCATAAACACTTCATTCCAGTATTTCTTATTTCGTGGGCTCGATTATTTTTCACTGCCCTTTATCATAGTGGTAAATTTTGCATTTGCTATTATTATACTCGCGGGACTCTAAGATTCGGGAACTTGGAGGACCAGGAGGTTTTGATGCGACCCACTTGGACCCTTCTGGGGCCCTGTGGGACACCCTTCGGGACCCACTTGAGGCCCCTCTGAATCCTGGAACCTTTGCTTCTTCCTCCCAAATCCACGTTTAACCTATCTAAATCTACGTTAAGCCTACTCTGAATCTACATAAAACCTACTCAATACACGTTAAACTTATTCGGTATCTACTACTACCTATTCGGTTTCTACGTTGATCCTACTCTGTATCCAAGGTAAACCTACTCTGTAACTACGTTAAACCTACTCTAACTACGTTAAACCTACTTTGTAACTACGTTAAACCTACTCTGTAACTACGTTAAACCTACTCTGTAACTACGGTAAACCTACTCTGTAACTACGGTAAACCTACTATGAATCTACCCAACACCTACACTGCCACTCTTCAATTGCCCTACGCGGGGAGTCTGCATTAACTTCGCGTTGGGACTACGGTGGAAAACATTATCAAACTACTTCTACTACTACTTTGGGACACTCTTGACACCCTTTGGGACACTCTGGACACCCTTCGGGACCTTCTTGAGAAACTGTTGAACCCACTCGAGGCCCCTCTGGAGCCTTTGCTCCCCCTCCCAAATCTACGTTAAATCTACTCTGTATATACGTTAAACCTTCTTGGTATCCATGTTAATTGATTGATTTGGGCCTCATTTCCACCAGAGCCTCAACGTGTCCATGTTAAACCTACTTGGTATCCATGGTAAACCTACTCTGTATCTGCGTTAAACCTACTCTGTATCTACGTTAAACCTACTCTGTATCTGCGTTAAACCTACTCTGTATCTGCGTTAACTGATTGATTGGGGCCTCATTTCCACCAGAGCCTCAACGTGAGTCATAATAAGCTCCCCCGTAGGGCGCGTATCTGCGTTAAACCTACTCAATATCTGCGTTGAACCTACTCTGTATCGACGTCAAACCTAGTCTGTATCTACGTTAAACCTGCTCTGTGTCTGCGTCGGACCTACTTGGAATCAATGTTGAACCTACTCAGTGTCTGCGTTGGACCTGCTCTGTGTCTGTGTTGAACTTAGTCGGAACCTACCTTAAAGCTACTCGGAATCTGCGTTGAACATGCGTTGAACCTACTCGTAATCTACGCTGCACCTACTTTGCTGCTCTTCAATTGCCCTACGGAGGAGTCTACATTGACTTCGCGTTGGGACTACCGTGGAAAACTGAAACAACTACTACTACTAATGAGGCCAAAATCAAATGAAAAAAACTACTACTGCAATGAGATGGCACGTGCGTGCTTATAGAATCTAGTAGACTTCAAAGATAGATTAGTGACGAGGCACGCTGGAGCCAGCTTCCTTCAGGTGCCGAACATCAAACGCGACGAATGTCAAAGATCTACCACAGGTGGTACAGCAACTCATAAGGAGCTGGGACCACATGGGCCGAGACCTTCCCGGGTGACAGTCAGGAGGATGAACACACTTCCTACCTTGCTGCAGAGCCCCAAGGATTCGCAGTCGTCTGAAAGGTGCCGGGGGCAATGCCCCTCAACACCTAAGGGAAGATGAAGAAAACTGCAAACGGGTTCCCATGCACGACATCTACTCTCAGTAATCTCACGTACGAGAACAGCAGAAATAGAAGTGCGAGAAAAAGGCATCACAAAAGGAAGAACACTACGTGGCTGTCATAAGCTTTCAGAAAGAAGAATAGTAGTAGCTGTGTAAAGACTACTGGGAATGTTGTTAAGAGAGAGAGACTAGTTGATTGAAAATTGAACGAAACGTAAGATGCACATCGGATAAATGAAAGTTTAGCAAATTTAGGATGGGAGAGAGAGATGGTGAGAGGTGAAAAAAAAGGCGTCTGAAAGGAAACAAGTGTTGGGCGGGCGGTCCGTGAACTCAACCGTTGCCGGGTAGCTAAAAGAACTTTCAACCTTACATTCACTAGTAGAACGTTCAATATTACTCCATCTGCGTGAAAAATAGGTCTGAATTTATCTGGGTAATTAGAGTGATGCGCTTAAGCACTCAAGTGGTCTTTATTGCATGTGTATTTAACTTGACTATTCACAAGGCTAACAAAACACCATTACACTTGGAGTTCATAGTTTCGCAGTTTCAACAAACTCGACAAAGGTTAATGGACGAGAGTATAATAATGGACTTATAGGGCGCAATTATGGTCCTATAGGTTCTCAACATACATGAACGCTCAAAAGTTACATAACAGAAGTACTACCAGTCCGCTAAATGAATAAGACAGGCTAGCCATCTGGCGCACGAGCCGACTGACAGTGGCGCCTCAAAGTCAAGCGATAAGAGATAACTGTACTAAAAAGCGATAGGATGGACGGACGAACGTACGCGATAACTTTATTCACACCTTAGTAGAAATACCTACAACTTTCCAAGCCGAGATGTTTAGACTATAAATATATAGCTAGCTACTTATAAAAAGGAAAGGCATGAGGAGTCCTCTACCAATTTGAACTTGCCGAAAAAAATCATTATATGTGTAGCAAGTTATACCTCAACAATTCCACCAAAGATTGAATCTGTCCAGGTGCTGTGCAGAGGCAGACTATTATGAACAAAGATTATAAATGCATTGAACACTAAATACAAAATTAGACTGGAGTGATATGCAAGTTAAATGATCACATATCAAGATAATTTTAGTTGGGAACACAGACGTGAACAAATAATTTCAAGATTCATTCTGCACACTTCAATATAAACTCTCTCCTCACCAAATAACACCTCAAGGATTTTAATATGATTGGAGGCAGTGACGGAAACGTAAGGGTTGTCCGTCAGAACACTAGCTAGCCCATCAAAACTCGTCACTGCAACATTCACTCCCCCCTACCAAATAGCACCTCGAGGATTTTAATTTGATTGATTGAGGCACTGACGGAAACGTAAGGGTTGTCCGTCAGAACACTAGCTAGTAAGCCCACCAAAACTCGTCACTGCAACATTCACTCCCCCCTACCAAATAACACCTCGAGGATTTTAATTTGATTGATTGAGGCACTGACGGAAACGTAAGGGCTGCACGTCAGAACACTAGGTACCGAGTCCACCAGAAGTCGTCAACAGGAGCGATAAATCATTTTAGAAAACTTAACAGAACAAAAAAAAATACGATAGAACGCAACGAAACATCAAAGGTCTTTCCAAACTCTAGCAAAGAACTTCTTAATCAGAAGTTTGCAGAATTGTCTGTTTCGTCTCAAACATGAAAGTAACTACACCCAGACGAGACTGGCTTGACTGGAGGTGAAGAGCACAGAGGCGTAGAGTGACTTGTAGACGAAACATAACGCAACATGGCGATAAAATTCTCCACTATTGAATGATAGGTACCGGACCAAAATGTCTCGCGAGTTCAGATGAACGATAGACTAGGAATCGTATTTCACAAAAGGCCTAATAGTCAGTTAAGCTTGAGTCACATTTTTTTGTAGTCTCAGGCAAGAGCAATAGCACGAAGAGAAGTGTGAAAACTGCATTTCACTTATATTTCAAATGTTCAGAAGTCACAGTCTGTCTACGTTATGAGTTCCAGTCAAGCTAGCTCTCCAGATAATAGTACTGGTAAAGTAAAAGAATAACAAACAATGGAAGGAATAAGTTTCTGACACAACTAGAAGATATAGACAAGAAAATACCCTAACACTTAAACATGACTGTTCCGTGCAACAAAAATACACAAATAGGCCGGGCTTTTCGATTGTTCGAGGCTCACCGTCGCAGGCATCTCGCTCTACTCAGACGAACACATCATTAAACTGAACAAGTGGAAAATGATTGTACATTAACAAGACAAACCTGGAACAAATCCAGACTAAACCAAACTGATGCTTGTGCAACGGGAAAGTGACGGAAAGTTCAACCAGTTTGATTTGAAAGGGTAAAGTGTTAACTTACTTCCGCTGCAATGAAAACGTGATACGGTTAATTAGTCAACCAAGCGGGAGCGTGCACTCGACGTATTGGTCTTCCACAGTTATCATCACTAGTTCTATTCTTCGCAAGCTATAAAAATGAGTTCAAACGTTATTTGTGTGGATAATGGAATAAGTTACAATAAATATCTCTGTTTTACTTCTTGTTTCAGTCACACCAAGAAGGTTCCATAATAAACGGTAGAGACGTGAAAACGATAAAACCTTGAATGGGAATTACGTGAGATAGCTATAGAAGATGTAAATTAGATTAAAGGGTCTCTACAATGAACGGTATGGGCAAGGAAAATGTTAAGAATCTAAACGGGATTTATGTAAAATAGCTATAGAAAATGTAGATTAGGTTAAGGGATCCCAAACGTAACTAAGTCATGCAGAAAAGGGTCGTGTAGGCTCATCGAGTAAAGGTCGCTACTTAAGGCTGGAGAGCAGACACGCCTGAACGCCACTGATTCCGAACCACTCAACATTTAGGGAAATTACACGAAGATAAAATAATAATAAAAATGTCTCAAGACAATATTATGCAAAACTGGACGGGTTTTAGGTAGCTACCAAGAATGAAATGCCCTAACCCCAGAATGGTACGGGACTAAAATTCATTAGGCGGCCAAGAAACTATTTCGAAACGTTGCTTCCTAACCGAGAGTTCAAATGAGGCCATAGGACGTTGGCCTCCTAATGCTGTGAAAGTAATAACTAAGAAAGTCGCTGAAAACATAGCTCAGCTGCGGTGCGTGTGGCAAGACACCAAGTAAGCATTAAAAATTACAAGTATCACGATGGCAACATTTACATCAAACTTACACTATCAAATAGAGGCAGGCTCTACAGTTTGCTCTAAAACGCCTTACAAATTTATCTAAAAATGGTCAAGTTCACATAACGATATTCATTATTGTTTAGCTACAATGACGAAGATTACTCGAAAGGCGTTTCATCAAATATTTCACTACATAAAAAATACCATTAAATTTGAGTTGGTAGGTATAGTAAAATATGATGATCTAGTGTGTCGTTAGCTAAGTGATAATACTCTACGGGCACCTACGTCCTAAACATTGAAATGGCAGGAATCGGCAAGACACTTCAGTTTAGCGCGAGGAGGCGTGCGCTGTAGCTCACAAAAGGGGGGGTGGAAGGGTCGTCAGTGAGGGGAATTAAGTTTTAGCTACCGCACCAGGGAAACGAGGGGAGAGGGAGATGGGGTCGTGCAGAGACGGATTGCTGGGTCTAATTAAAAAAAAAAAATACGCGGCACAGATCGGTCGCCGGAGAAGGTGCTCGACAGATGCCCTGTTCACATGACGGTATTAACAAATAATAAAAAAGGACACAGTTGAGTCACACACGCGCTTGTCACAGCTGAACTTGGTAAAGTGCGTAGAAAACTAAGCTGATAGCAGACCATAACAGGCCATTGACGAATCAATTCGACAGTCCAATTAACAAAGCTTACAAGTTCGGCATTTACGGTCTTGGGGATTCCAGCGTCAAACACTACGAAAAGAAAAGGTTAGGATGATATCCAACAGACCAATTTATGACAGGTGAAACGATCAACGCGAGTATCTTTTATAACAGCTTCAGGCATGCACCAGTCATAGAGACGGTTTCAAGTATCAAATACCTTCCGCACGCAATAGAGTGGATAGTCTGGCTCACCTAAGAGGTTTGCGTCATCTACTAAAAAACGTGGGATTTAAAAAAATATTCCCTTGTTGAAAATCATATACACATGTTATATGGAAAACTAATACTCTTAACACTATCTGGACGACCATTATGCCGTTAAAACCACATAGTTCTGTTCACACTCAACCTGTAACGTGAGCATAACATGAAGGGGCAGTCATTGCCGTCTAGGCGAAAAAAAACACAAGTAATCTCATACCGTCATCGTGGGAAGCATCTAAATGCCCACTTAGGATTTCGAAGTTGTACAATGCTAACAAAAAAAAATTGGAAGTCGATAAATGAGCGCTTCATCCATATCAAAACTCTTGCTACAGAAGTCAAGTTGTCGCTTGAACAAGTACAAAATCTTTCGGACTCGGTGCAGGAAGGGACATGGGAGGACAGACTACACGGGGACGGAGCAGGTCACCGCAGAGAGATGAGGTTGTCGCACGAACTGTGGACGATTGTTGAGAGTGGGATACAGCGTCAGGGCAACATTCAATGGACGACACTATTTAGCAGTACACTGGATATCTGGATATGGTTATCGTAAGGCGACATAAATTGAAACGATTAACAATTTGCATGAATGTTTTCCACTCAAGTCATGTGTAAGGATTCCTGTACGAGATTCACAGTTAGGACCAAACGAGGTGCAGAAGAAATGCCTTGCGGGGTGGATGACAAAAAAATTGTGACCAGATGCTACGATACAAATTTAAGTCTTGAACTTGTTCTCCTATACTAATAATCAAGTCCCTGTATTCAGATACTTATTGTCACATTCGTTCATGATGCTAGCCAGCTAGGATTTAGTAAAAATTGCTTTTAACAACATGACCTTAAAACTGTAATAGCGGAAGTAAAATTACAAATTTTCAGCAACAATTCATAACTAAAACATTCTTATCACCAATTTATCCGAATAGCCACTAGCAGATCAAAAACAAAGACCCATTCGACCATGCTAATGGATATCCAGACAGTGTAAGTACACCAGTGTTACACGCAGCGTATACGACTGCAGTTTGATGAATGGTGACATATAGATACAAAATATACAGAACAATCCCACTAGGGTCTAAATTTGTGAATCAATTCATATCTTTAATGTTGTCCGACTCCGAGAAGTAGACCTTGGTGATAACGATGTCCCCTGTGCTAAGAGTCTGACACTGGGAGTCGCCCATGAGCGGCCTATTCTCGGGAGAATCGGGGCTTTTAGGAGAACTGAGGCTGGAGGGAGTGGTGGCGGCAGTAGAGGAAACATTGGGAGAGGAAAAACCGGATGGGAGCGAAGAATAACCCGAGGTATGGTTGACTGAGTGACAGTTACAGGAGCAGCAGGGAGAGGTGGATAAGGTGTTGGCCAGAGAGGTCGAAAGAGGCACTGGGGAGCACGGCGAGCTGATGTTGCTTGCGTAATTCGCCTCGTGTTCACTGGTGCCCGCCGCCAATATCGCCTCAAGCCTGTTCATCTTCTCCAAACGATCCATGCCGCCGTTACTGAGCACCTGGTCCACCATGACCATGCTGTCGAGGATGGAGTGAGGGCCCTGGGGCAGAGGTCCAAGACTGGTGTCGGTGAGGGAGCTGGGGCCCAGATGCAAGGGGTCAGAGCGGGGAGACATCAGCCCGCCGGACCCGCTTGAGCCGCCAGACCCTAAGCTGCTGATGCTAGGGTACTCTGTGTCGTCGTTGTCGTCCTCGTCTTTGTCAGGGGAGTTATCTCTGCACAACAACAAATTGAGCAAGTCAGTAAGTTGCTGTGAATGCTAAAAAAAAGCGTTGACTATGGAGACGGATTATTACGCAGATTGGAAACAGAACATGATGAATTTAAAAATGTTTACCAACCTGTCTTTGTTCTGTAACCGCTCGAGTTTTCTGGCCACTTTTGAAGACCCTTCGAGCTTTTCTCTTTCCTCGTCACTGAGTTCGAGGTACCTGGAATGGGGAGAGACTTAAGTTGATCATGCCCTTGCAACAAAGAAACTAACCAGTTGTGTAATAAATCTATATATACATATATATCTATATTGCAGAGGAGTATACAAACCGTCGAAAATCACTGACTAACCTAAGAAGCCTGATCTCTCTGTTGGATAGCACGATGGACTTGGCTTGTGTGTTGGACAGCCTGTTCTTGAGCTCCTCAATCTCAGTCTCCATCTTGCGGCGCCTCTTAGTCTCCTTGACCTCATCCGGCCAGATAGTCCAGAATACTTGCTCCTCGCACAGCTCCGCAAATAAGTCGATCAGCTGAGGATCCATTTTCCTGTATCGTGTCAACAATACCCGTTTAGAATGAGTACACAATACAAAGTTGTTTGCATTATTGCAGAGAGAATCTTAAAAATCGTTCAAGTAGTAGTAGTTGCTTCCATGTTCCACCGGAGTCCTAACGAGAAGTTAATGCAGACTCCCCCGTAGGGCGGTAAAAATCGTTTAATTAGTCCAATGTATCTGAATGATGGGAAGAATATTTAGTAGAGACTGGCCTCAGTTATAGTTCTCGAACAGTAAATTCAAACAGAGTGACGTGGTTTAACTAGTTGTTGTTATTGCTTAGCCCCGGTTTCCACCTGCGGTAGTAGAAACCGCGCCAGCGCACCGCCCGAAATCCTCGATACCCAAGGACACGCGTGTTGAGAAGAGGCAGGTGTGAGGAGAGGAACGTGTTACCGGATAGTTGGGTGGTTGAGTGTTATGGCCACTATCTGAATTCACTTTTTGGGCTTTATGGTAGTTGACAAATGGCCACTCGTGTAGTTGAATTTTATCCGTGGACACCAGAACATTGTTACTGGAAGCATGTTCATGTCCCTCAGGCACACTGCAACGCACCAACCAGACGCGTGCAGGAATAACCTCATGTGGGACCGGAATATATTGTAGAAGAGAAATGATGAGGACTGTTCACTGGTCCACTAGAAAAATAAATGCAGAGTATATGTTGAGGCTCTGGTGTCTTGAAAGTGTCGGTGGGCCTGAGCCCCGGGATGCACACGGGCTGCGTACGTCAACACCGCACACGGCGCCATCCCCACCGGTGAGGATATAAAACAGGGTGGTTTGAGATATTTAAGCTGGGGCCGGGGCGGCAGACGCCGCCACCGCAGGCAAAAGCATTTTGATGGAGATGGGCGGTAGGTTTGCTAGTAGAGTAGAGTGACAAGACAAGCAGATTAGAGTGAAGTGACAAGACTCCAGTAGATTTGAGTGGAGTGACGAGACTCAAGTGGATTAGAGTGGACTGACGAGGCTTTCCAGCAAGTCAGCGACTTTCTAGCACAGATCGTCAAGCTAGCAACAAGTGCATCAAGTTATATGCAAATTTTAAATTAAATTTAGTGGTTGGGTTTACTACTGCGTGAAGTCACTGTCCTTCACGCGGCGGATGTCTAAGGTATAGACAGGTGCCGCAGGAGGTGCAAGAACTCCTATGATGCTAACTAAGGCCATTAGTCCCAGCACTCCCCAGGTGACAGCAAGGAGCGTTATCCCTCAACCGAACTGCTCTAGAGCCCCAAGGATTTGCAGTCGCCCTGAAAGTGCCAGGAGTAATGCGCCCTAACACCTGCACAGGGGCAAATTCAGGAAGAGCCAGGAAACTGGGATCCTATGCATGAGAGTACCTATCTCTCAAGAGCACAACATGAATGGAAGAAGTAAAAGAAGGAGAAAAAATGGAAGAAGTAAAAGGAGGAGAAAGAATGGAAGAAGTAAAAGGAAGAGAGTCGTTGAAAAAAGTTGCGTGACAGAGCGCAACATGTTGGTATCCCGAAAAGATCAAATTTAGGACCTGTGTACCATGACTATTGGGATGGTGGTCAAGAGGGAGAAAGAGAACAGGTAAAAAATCTGATCTAAACACAAGATGCAAATGAGAGTTAAGAACATTCAATATATTGAGAGGAAAAAAATGTGAAGGGTGACCGAGAGAAAAAGCTGAACAGATACGTGGAGTAAGAGGTTCCTGTACAGTCACTGGCAGGTTGTTACTGCATAGCATGGATACAAACATAAATCATGTTGAAAGTACACCAGGTGAGCACTGGCATTAAGCGAAAAGGGACGTTTAAAAATATCACACCAGCTATTACAGAGGATTGGTTGCACAGTAGAAAAGCCTTTAGCTACTGTATAACCAATCCAATACTAGCTGAAGGGCACCCTGTCCATTCTTACCTGCTCATGTCATTGTAGAGGTTCGGCACTAGTGCCACCACGTCGTAGGCGGCGTACAGGATCATCTCTTGAGTCAGGGGCCGCCGCGACCAGAAGCGTTGATCACGTCGGTAAATTTTCTTCATCTGGAAAGATGATAAATCGAGAGTACACAAAAAGTGTAATGAATATACTGCACGAACATCTTCATACGTGAGTAACAGCCGCGTGATTATGAAACAAAAGGCAAGACTACAACGATTGTAGAATATCTACTGAAACACGCCAAATTGGTCGAGGTTTAACGCGTCGAAATAAAGCGAGTCAAGAAGATGCGTGGCTTTATCCGAGATTCCACAACCGATTGCAACTTTCTCTTCCCGACGACAATGGTTGTGGTAGATGCCCGAGACACGTTTAATCTAGGTCTGGCTATAGTGCTGATGTTGTTTGTGTGAGGTTTGAATGTCATCCCTGTGTCAGAAGTTTTCCAATTATAGTTTTAGTGGGACTGTGATATATGATTAGATTTGAGTGACGAGGCTTTCTAGCGCGCTGGAGCCATCGTCCTTCTGGCGCCGAATGTCAAACCAGCAAACAGTGCTGCATCAAGTTAGTCTTTGCTCATATTTTTTTAATGTTCGAGTAAGGTTTTCTACTGCGCAAAGTCCTTTACTCGGCAAACGTCTATGGTATGTGCCACAGGAGGTACAGGAACTCCTAGGGTGCTGAGACCATATGGTCCCAGCACTCTCCGGATGGCAGTAAGGAGGATTAACATACTACCTACCCTGCTTCAGAGCCCCATGTATTCGCAGTCCTTAAGGTGCCGGACTACGCGCTCCAACACCTGCTGAGAAGAGACAGAAAACGTGGATCCCGTGCATGAGATCTGCACTAGGTGTAGGGAATTTCAAGCATGAGAACAGCAAGAATGGAAAGGAGAAGAAAGAATAGTCGTAGAAAAGGTTGCATGAAAGACAGAGCACAACTTGGCTGTTATTTGCCACCCAAAAGGAGAATAGTAAGAACCGTTATGTGAGTGTTCGAGTGCGCGTGTTCGAGTGCGCGTGTCCGTGTCCTGTGTGCGTATCCGTGTCCTGTGTGCGTATCCGTGCCTGTGTGCGTATCCGTGCCTGTGTGCGTATCCGTGCCTGTGTGCGTATCCGTGTCTGTGTGCGTATCCGTGTCTGTGTGCGTATCCGTGTCTGTGTGCGTATCCGTGTCTGTGTGCGTATCCGTGTCTGTGTGCGTATCCGTGTCTGTGTGCGTATCCGTGAGTGTGCGTATCCGTGAGTGTGCGTTTGTGTGCAACAATTAATAGGAGAATTTTTAAGGATTCCGAGGCAAGTTCAACGAAATTTGAGCTTAAGGGAGAAAAGGAGATATAGTGAAGGGTGAAGAAGAGGAGAATCTGAAGGGACCCCCCCCCGGTTGGTCCGTGTGCGCCGCCGAGAACCTAACAGATGCATAGGGGGGCTGTGATGCATGTGTTGTTCAGCGTGACATGAGGGTGGATGCGGTGTTCACAGTTATCTGGTGACAATAATATGAGGGATGACTTGCTTGCGGACACCCTAATTCTATTGTCCAGCGGTCAAACATCAAGAAAGCTCAGGTACTGCTAGAGGTGTGCATTTGCAGTCTCGTGTTCGTGGTGTAGTGATTATTGTGAGGTCGTCCGCGCATGAGGTGATGTAAGTGTTGGGTTCTGTTGAAAGGGGGCAAGTCGTAGTACATGAAGGCATTGAAAGGGGGGAAAGGGGGGAAAGAGACGAAGCCCTGCGTGAGGACGTGTCTTGGAACTGTCGAAGGCCTTAAAAATATATATTTCGCAAACCAGGGTGCGCTTGGCTGGCTTCTCTTCGTTCAGGTCATCATGGATGGTCTGGGTGAGATTTGTGAGGAGTGCGGTTGTGATGTGTTGAGTCCTGAAACCGTGTTGCGTAGGTTAGAGCGGGATATGGGCACTAATTTTCTTTAGAACCAGTCCATCCAAGATTTTCGAGGGGTTCGGGAGGAGAGAAATGGGTCAGGATGAGTATGATTTTGGCATGTTCCCAAGTGCTGGGTATTGTAGTGTGTATAATGGTAAAGTTAAAGATGTGAGTGAGAGTCGCGATTGTGTATGGCTCTAGATGTTTAAGGTGAATGTATGATATACCGTATAAGCCCGCTGCTGAAAAGTTTTTGATCTGGCAAATAGCGGCTATGGTCATGGCTGGTGTAAGGAAGGATCTATGTTTAGGTCGGTCTGTAATTTTGTAACCGTTTCAGTATCCTCCTGTTGTATGGGTAATATGACAGGAGCAAGTGTTAGCATAGGTGTTTGTTGAGTGTGTGGGCTTGTTGTTTGTCTGACTGTATTTTTTGGGTGTTGGGTGGTAGGATTGCCTTATGTGTGTCCATGTGGTTCGTGTTTTTATAGCTGAGGCTCCTGTTGAGTTCCCACAATATTAAAGGGGAGGTTCGTCGGTTGGTGTTTGCAAGCACATCCCGCCATAGGATCGTCTGTAGCTCACAGATATCTGCATTTACTTCTGCCTTAAGGATTTGAATCCGAGTGATTCTGTGTTGGTCGAGGGTTAGTAAACAAAAGTAGTTCATACCTTAATAGCCGAGAAAATTGGATTGAAGCCACGGACAAACCCGGCGGGTAAATGTTGTCTGTCTGCGTGCTAAGTACTGTGGTGATGTGTTTCGTGGTGGTGACAATGGATGTGTATTGGCACCATTGGGTGATTTCAAAGTCTTGCAGGGCGGTTCTATTGATATCGTGTAATCGACCCAGTCTGCTCTCTTGAAGTTACGAAAAGTGTGAGGGGGCTTATTATGGATTAGTGATCGAAGTTGATATTGATAATTAATGACTATTAGGAGGTGGTCAGATGACATGTCTTCATGGACCACCCATTGGCAATATAGAGCGAGATTGGGAGAGCAGAATGAGACGTCTGGGGAGGTCTGTTGAATGTTAAGGTTGAAAGGTTTGCGAATGGGTGTGTTTGTTTTCATAAGTGTGATTGTGTTGGTTGGTCAATGAGAACACTGCCCCACCGGTCAGCGCTTTGCGAGATGAGCCAGGACAGGGCGTGTGCATTGAAGTCACCTAGAGCGAAGGTGTTGGGGGTTGTGTAGAGGCAGTCCAGATGGGATGTGTAATTCGGTGGACATAGACTAGATAGAGGGATGTATATGTTGAATAAATAATATCGGTTCTTGTGAATTCGTATGAGTAGTGATTGCAGTTCTTAAGTGTTGATGAGGGGAAGTTGTACGACAGTGAAAGCAGTTGGGTTTGTGAAGTGAACATTTTTATGTCAAATGTGATGAGTCCACCACCACAGTCGTAGTTGGGACGATCATGGCGGAGTGTTATGTACCCAGGAAACTTTGGTGCTTTGAATTTTTGTTTGAGTTTTGTTTCCTGGAGTAGGGCGATGTGAAAGTGTCTCAGTTCAACGTGTTTCTGATCAATGACGTTTGTGTTCATTTGTAATATGTTTAAGTGTTTGGCATTGGCTTAAGGTTGTGGTGGTGACCCAGAGAGTGACGACGGGGCTAGGGTGGTGTGGGGATGGAACGTGGAGCCCGGAGCGACATGAGTTGCGCTCCAGGTCAAGAAGTCGCCGCCAGCGAGGACGTAAAGACGCACACGAGAGGGGTCACCTAAAAGTGGAGATTGTCGGGTGACCCATGTGTTAGTTGTCTTTTGTTGAGCGAGACAATTCAAATGGTCATGTGATTAATCTAGATTTTGTCACGGCTTTTGAAAAGTATGACCATAATATACTGTTGACCAAACTACACAGTTCTGGTATGAAAGGAAAAATGGATGGATGGATCGGAATGTTTCTTGAACACAGAACCCAAAATGTGGTAGTGCACGGGATACATTTTTGAATCTGTGGAAATGATTAGAGTATATTTACTATTTCCATAAATACATATCAACGTAAGTCTATATACTATTTTCATTGACGTTAGTATATATACATGGTTAGCGCTTACGAAAAGGAAACTGGACTATGACACGTTTTTAGGGCGTATCTTTGATGTAACTATTTTACACACAAGTGGATGTGACAAGAAGCAATAGAAGAGTAGCTACAAACCTGATCTTTTCTGGGGTTGACGGGCGCATTAAACATTGAGCAGAGGTGATTCAGGGAGATGAACTTCACTTTGAACACGGGCTTGCCGGTCTCCTGCATCTGCAGGATGGAGAACGCTGCCTGCACAACAACAACAACGGCACAAGCGGTTAGCAGGTCACGGAACAAATTACTGCCAACAACAGCTATTGGCACAAGTTGGCCGCGTGAAGGGGACAGCGCGGGGGTACCAAGTGACATTTTTCCCATGCTACATTGAGGTAGGTTGTTGAATTAAAAAAAAGAGAACTCCACAGTAGATGCATTTGAAATTTCTTTGTTATCGTGATTTTTTTTCCAGCCCTTGAGGACGGTCACTGCATGCAGTTTAAGCTATATCATTAGAAACAGGTTCAATGAAATAGCCACACACTAGACGCAGCTGTTCAAAATGAAGTAACCAAGTGGGAGGATATGTACATGACATAAGTAGCTGCTATCGACTAGCTATAAACTAGTTCCCATACATTGAATTCTGCAACAAATAGTGCCAACGTATTTCAAATTATTGATACAGTTAGCTACTGATTGTATCTGAAAAATAAGGCAAGACTCATCAAGAGTCTACTCAAAACAATTTTATCTGTCCATAAGGGCTATTAAAATAGGCAGCTAATGTATTCTATTCATGAACGCTGTTATTTTTAGGAAAAGAAGGCTATAAGTGATTTCATGCTTGAGGTGCATTGGTGCCTAAAGTTCATTCCGGTTGTAATTTTTTAATTTATTGTAAATTGATGTTGAAAATCTGCTTATAGTTGCGCAACCGCCCCTCGCGCCTACGAGAGCTGCTTCAGCCGCACTCACCTGTGTGTCAAAGACGTTGGCCAGCGTCACCCCGAACTGGTGGTAGAGAGCACCAGCGTCCCCACGGCAGTCGTGCGTCACCTGCGGGTAAACGAGGTCTTAGGTGGAGGGATTCCGGGGCTGATAACAAGAGGGAACTGCTTGTGCTCAAAACATCATTAACCAATATTCGAACAGAGTCTTATCATGATAAAAAAAATCCTCACACGGGCAAACTTTTAAATTGGCAGCAAGATTTGGAAAAAATACGCGTTAATTTGATACTAATAGCATGCAACACACGATACAAGGAGAGGAAATGAAAGATGAGGTGATGTGATATTAGTCTCCCTGCAAGTCGACGTATAGCTGGCAACACACGATACAAGGAGAGGAAATGAAAGAAGAGGTTATGTGATATTAGTCACCCTGCAAGTCGACGTATAGCTGGCGACACATGATACAAGGAGAGGAAATGAAAGATGAGGTGATGTGATATTAGTCTCCCTGCAAGTCGACGTATAGCTGGCGACACACGATACAAGGAGAGGAAATGAAAGATGAGGTGATGTGATATTAGTCACCCTGCAAGTCGACGTATAGCTGGCGACACACGATACAAGGAGAGGAAATGAAAGATGAGGTGATGTGATATTAGTCACCCTGCAAGTCGACTAATAGCTGGCGACACACGAGAAATAGCTCAATAAAGTCTTTCTAAACAACGACACCAGAGAGACGCCGCACAATTCCGAGTTGCGACGACTGTTGAGCGGGACATTAGAGCCTAGGCAGGACGGCGCAATGAGAGCCAGCCTTACAGAAACCTTTGGCTGCGGTTAAGGCGTAGTTTGCGTTGCAACCTCTTGATGACAGATCTTCTGAGACAAAGAAACGGGTCGAAAGGGTGGACTGAAACGCGAGCAAGCCCACCGTGACCAGCAGCATCAGGATTACAAATTGGGTTATGACTTCTTCTCTGCCGTTGCATTGCGCCAAGAGAGACGAGTAAAGCATGAGTTAGAAAAATCGTTGAGATATTCTCTACTAACGTCCTCAAAATCAGACACAATAGACCCACATGGCGTCATAGCATCAACTATACCATTTCAGGGCTGCCCTCTAACTGAAGGCCGAAACATAGCATGCTACCTATGAGGGTAGAATGTTTCGATGAAGAAGTTCTGTGGTAGCATCACTCAACGCACAGCCGTTTCCATGGTAACGCCGCCCGTAGCTGTTGTCATGGTGACGGCTATGTGATCGGCAGCCGCTCGTTGCGTGCAGCTATCAACCCTTGACCAGCCATTGGTAGGGTCAAGAGCGGTCATGCTGGAACGAGAGCTGCACTGCTGGAACAAGAGCAAACCAGCTGATAGAAACCTTTTACCTACACAAGAGCGGTCTCTGAATAATATCGTTATCTGTTTTTAGAAGCCGATATGAACGGGTGATACGGGAACATGCATTCACAAGTCGAGGGCAAATACTGTACCATTTGCACTGATGATGTAACGATCATGACGGCGAATACATCAGCTCAAAAGGCGACAACCAATTACAAGTTTACACGATGAAATGAAACATAAAAAGTGTGCATTAATTCTTCAGGTATAATGAAGAGTGTCATTACAGCTCGAAACTGCCATTAAAATGAGCGCCTATGTTTGCCTGAGCCATGTTCCTTTGGTCGTCTCCCCGTCCGCCGTGTGGTGAGGGGCGCAATAAGCGCCTACAAGGCGCTTCAGGCACTGACGCAGGTGTCGGCAAGGGGCCTCACGACATGACAGGGTACACGGCACAAGCAGTGGCACATGGAATGCTCGCAGTGGGACGGCGCGAGGAAACATTCGCACAATATCAATGCTCAGCTGATGATAGCCTATGGTAACAGACAGCAATAGGTACCTGCTCAAACAGGAGCTCCCAGGACCAGTTCAGGCTAGTAACTCTCCTATAATTAAACGAGAGAAGACTTGACAAGCAATAAGCTAAGAGCTTCAAGATA
>SDVV010005975.1:0-18793 GCA_016164225.1 Gammarus roeselii
GCCACACTGCTACTGAATGCAATGGTCAACTCGACTTGCCTTATAACAAGTGTTCAAAATAGCCACACTGCTTCTGAATACAATGGTCAACTAGACTTGCATTATAACAAGTGTCCAAAATGGTCACCCTGCTACGGAATGCAACGGTTAACTCGACTTGCTTTATAACAAGTGTTCAAACTGGCCAGACTGCTACTGAATGCAACGGTCAACTCGACTTGCTTTATAACAAGTGTTCAAAATGGCCACACTGCTACTGAATGCAACTGTCAACTCGACTTGCTTTATAACAAGTGTTCAAAATAGCCACACTGCTACTGAATGCAACTGTCAACTCGACTTGCTTTATAACAAGTGTTCAAAATAGCCACACTGTTACTGGATGCAATGGTCAACTCGACTTGCTTTATAACAAGGGTTCAAAATGGCCACACTGCTACTGAATGCAACGGTCAACTCGACTTGCTTTATAACAAGTGTTCAAAATAGCCACACTGTTTCTGAATGCAACGGCCAGCTCGTGCTTGGAAATTTGAGATTACTTCAACAAGCTCACCTCGTGAATTAATAGATTACTTCTCAGATAACATGTTTGAGGACATTTATAGTGTCAAGGTTTGCTTTGAAACCCCTCTAATAGACATGTGCCCTGATAAAATAATTCAGTGAGGTAAGGTCAGCGGACCGGACCTTGCTGGCCACAGGAAGTCCGATCGGTGAGTAATGATGTTGTTTTCGAAGGGCTCTCAGCCTAGCCATCGCAGGCAAAGATGTGTGTGAGGTTGCACCATCGTGTTGAAAGCCACCATCAGGATGAACGTAAACAGACATTGCATTATATGGTATTTAAATACACGCTCCGGTGTTCACATGCATACTTTTCCCGTACGAGCATTTTCAAAACAGAATTGCCCATACGCTCAATGGGAACTCGATCCGCCCTAAGCTGTTACCTTTCAATCTCAAGCACCACTACCGCTTCTTGTAGCACCATTTACGAATGTTCTGTTTCTTAATAAAGCTATTTTAATATACGTGACACTCATCGATAAAAAATACCGGTGTTCGCATCAATCGTCCATCTTCAGAACCTTCATTAATCCGTCATCAATCCTCTAAGTGCCGTTGCTTGAGAGCTGCTGTGACGGTTGCATTTCGTAAGTTTTTAGTCTGAAATCAATCTTTAGAGCGCATCTGACAAACTCACGACCCTGTCTACTTCGGCAGCCGATTTAAATACAACTCGTAATTGATTTTCTCGGATGATCTCGTCAACTTACGGTATATATTCTTCCGAACTGGCAAAATTTGAAGGTACTGACTAACCCTAGTATGGGTTATGGTTCATGTCATTCGCTGGAAAGTTGATGATCCTTTTGTTGACTGTTTTAATGAATATATTCAGGTTGTATTCCATGACTAATGGTCTTTTTGCATTCATTTGAGATTTTTTTAGTACTTTTCAACAATGAAAACAAGCTATTGAAAAACCCTCTGAGTTTTCTAAAGTGTTTATAACGACGGTAATTTATTCATGTCATGTCATTTATTTTCAATTTTCTACGTGCATTAGTTTCTGAGTTATGAGCGTTCCCTTTCGACGAGTTATTTATTTTACCCAGCTCAATTAATTATATCCATTACATTGTATGATGAAGTTGTCACGAGGTGAAATCAGAAACAAAAGCGTAGATTTCGTTTGAAGATTTTCACGTAAGATTAACATCTTGTGTGTCAAAGTAAATTTGAAAACGATTTACAGTAAGTTGAAATTGCTTGACATTTCAGAATGTATGTTACATGGGCAATACTGGATAAGTGTTTTCAATATGTTTAATTGCATGATTAAAATAATATACATCGATATAATTCTAATAATAGGAGTGATTTTTCTCATTTACCTTGGTGGAAAATTGTTTTTCTTGTTGTCACCTGTATTAATATAGAACGCTGGACAGCAATATCACGAGTACCGAACTGATCAAACTGATGAAGTCATAGACCGGCTCTCATTTACATGCATCGCATGGTTAAGGTCACAACGCGGTTAATAGACTCGCATTGTGGGATAATTTTGTATTCTAATCCACAGATTGAAAATGAGAGACAGAATCCATCCACAACCAACACATCAGAATCCAAAACGATCCTCTACCAAATAGTACAACATGAGTGTCCTCCACAGACTGGCAAAGGTGTTTAGAAAGTGTATTGTTAAATAGTAAAATTGATTTTGGTTGGACGTGAATTTCTAAGTTTTCTTATTTGACGACCATTCCTTCATTCTTGCATCCACTGTGACCACGATGCTGTCTTCCAGACTCGACCCACCGCAGCCTGTCCGACCTGTCACTATTCCTCCGTTCACCACACGCTATGCTCCAAACCGTCTCGTTAGGCTGCTTGTCACTTGTTCGACACCGAAATTCCTCCATGCGTCAACTAGGGACTATAATGGCATATCCTAGAATCAACCATTTGCCACCTGTTCGATACTGCCGATATTGATGCGTCTACTTGTGACCTTGATCCCGCCTCCAAGACTCGAGAATTTGCTGCGAGATCGACACCGTCACTAGTCCTGATTTACACATGACAATGAAACCCCAACGTCAGTCGTGAAGCGAGGTAACCGCAAAGATCCTGCCTACTTCATTAAGCCCTCATGCTCTCTGCCTCACTAGGCCTACATTCCAAGTCTCACCCCTCCTTCGTCGCATTAACAGTCGCAGTAAATGCACATTCCACACCTAAATCACACTTTTTCTGTTCAAGGTGTTGCCAGCCCAAGAATACAGACAATTCTGTTTATCATGTTGCCAGATAAAGGATACAGACACTTCTGTGTATCGTGTTGCCAGCTAAAGGATACAGACACTTCTGTTAATTGTTTTGCCAGACCAAGGATACAGACACCTCTGTTTATCGTGTTGTCAGCCCAAGGATACAGACATTTCTGTTTATCGTTTCACCAGCCCAAGGATACAGACACTTCCGTTTTTCGTGCTGCCAGCCCAAGGATACGGACGCTTCTGTTTATCGTGTTGCAAGCTAAAGAATACAGACACTTCAAACTATCGTGTTGTCAGCCCAACGACACAGGCACCTCTGTTTATCGTGTTGCCAGCCCTAGGATACAGACATTTCTGTTTATCGTGTTGCCAGCACAAAAATACAGACACATCCGTTTTTCGTCTTGCCAGACCAATGATACAGACACTTTGTTTATCGTGTTACTAGCCCAATAATACAATCACTTCTGTTTATCGTAATGCCAGCCTAAGGATACAGATTCTTCTGTTTATCAAGTTTCTAACCCAACGATACAGACACTTTTGTTTTTTTTTATCTTGTTGCCAGCGCAATGATACAAACACTTCTGTTTATCGTGCAAGCCCAAGAATACAGTCACTTATGTTTATCGTGTCGCCAGCCTGAGGGAACAGATACTTCTTTTTATCTCGCCCTGCCTCGCCCCATGTGAGCAGCGTCTCCTGCCCTCCCTCTGGACATCGTACCGCTACTACGGGACTCCTCACTTGACTCCGGACATCGTACCGCTGTTACGAAACCTCACGCCGCTTTCACGGGACATCGTACCGCTGCTGCGGGACATCGCGTCATAGCCGTCAATGCATGGTTACAACAGCCGTCATTGCATGGTTACGTCTTGATAACCTATTTCAACACTATGAAAACAAGTTTAATAATTTATGATCTATCGGTTTGATTTAGATTAATATTTTTATTAAAGCGGATCCCATACTACCTGTCTGTCCCTTAGCAGTTATTTATTAGTATACAGACTTTCAACACTTCAAATGCATCTGGTTGTTGTCATCGCACAACTATATTTGAAAACGTATTTCCGCACTGTTAGGATGCTTCTGTCAGAATGACGCACTGTAAGGATGCAGCTCTGGTTCGTTTACCTTTCATTTTGGCGGTGCGTGTGTACCTGCCTGTCTGTATTAGTATTCTAATGTGATATTGGTTTTCAAATAATCAGCATTTTCAAATGAAAAAGGTTTGCAGTAACAAAATCCGAGGGAATTTGGAGTGGGCAGTATCATTGCACTAAACTCTGAAACCATAAACCAAGCAGCCACCATTTGATGAAGAAAGATTATGTCCATGTTATGTTGTCAGTTTACTTATTGGGGAATTTGTACCCAAAAATACATCAAATGAACTCAATACCCTAAAATCTATCCCGCAATAAGAAGTAAGTTGCACCAACGCTCATTCGAAGATTATCAAATCAAATCAAATCAATTGAAATTAAAATCAAATCAATGAACGAAGGACTACTGCCAAAGTTCAACAACAAAAATATATCGAATTTTTGTATCTGTTATTACTCCAATTCCATTTGAATAAAAAAGTAACAATAGGCCATACAAAATTATTTGTCTATGTGACTTTTTGATCAATCATAATCAAGTGGAAACTTCTGTGACCTAAAAACTAGGAGCAACTGTATAAGCTATTCTCTCTCTAAGGGTGCCCTCACGCCTCTCCCTCCTCCCCCGCGCCCCAACAACCGTTGTCAAAGCCGATCGTACCCTACACCTCAACCATATTCTAAGATGTTACTGGTATTATGATTTTCAACATTGTCAGATTTGGCCGGCTCTCTGTCCCAAAACCCCAAGTATCTTGTATCAGGTAGTATCATTGTATTGTACCACTTTACATCTTGCAGCTTAGGATCGTGCAACGATTTCTTAACACAGCACTTACTGAATTGTAATTATTGTTTTGTCATCTTCTGATACTCCGCCGGTCATGTCTGGTACAAGGTTGGTGCCCAGGACCATGATATCATTCCTTTATTGAGATGCAGATGGGAGCAGCTACGAGTTAGTTCAGCTTTGCATTCAGCCCAAATCCCGCAATAGGAAGTAACCTTGCGCTAACGCGCATCCGACAGTACGCGCATCAGACTCTCATTTGTAATATTCCCGTTTAAATTCCGTTTTCGAATCGTCGACATAATCGTCACATCCCGCATCTAATTATAGTATTGCATTCATATCTGCTGTCTACAAGAAATCACAACAAACAGAACCCAAGCTAACGGTCCATTTTCCAGTGGTAAATTCAATAACAGTCCAAGATGGTTCAGGCTAAGCTAGAATGTGGCATCTGCCACACCTTACACGCCCCCGAACTAATGGATTGTCAAAGTTCTTCTGGCTCTGCCAGGACTTTGCTTAGCAGTTCCTCAAATTGGGAATGCAAGACATTGCGCTGAAAATTTTGGCGAGCGGCAGAGGACACCAAACAACTGAAGAAACAAATCCGTCACGCCTCCGATAGCTTAGACAAAACAGAGACCTTCTTATCCAATAGCTCATCCATAACAGAGACAGTCAACAAGGATACCTGATTGATAGCTGTTGAATTAAAATTGTAAAACATGCTGAAACAATTTCACGAATTTGAAGATCTGATAAGCAGCGAATTAGCAGCAGTCAAAGAAACTGTCGAGGCCACCCAAAATCAAGTGGAAGAACTCCAAGTGCACCTAGACTCCTAATTCGCCAAGAAGCATTCAGCTCTAGATGCTGAGACAAACGATCGTATTAAACCGTTAGAAAACTCAGTCAGAGAGAGTGAGGCACTGTACACAACTGTAGTTAGTAGGAGGCAGCCACGCTGTGACAATGCAACACACGTTGGACCACAATCTCACCATTTTCGACCCAATACACGTAACCGATTCGATGTATTGCCCGATGAAATGGACTCTCAGATAACAAAGGAAATTTTTGTGATTGGTGATTACCATGTCACTTCCTTCAAATAAAATCAGCGAAAAGGGAGAATTCATTTGAAACTACTCGGCAAAGTTGATTTGAAAATTGACGAGGTCAAAGGCATAATCGCAAAGGAAAGGATACATTCATCTAAACGAATTATTATGCATGTATGAGCTAAAAAACGTGTCGCAGACGGAATCGACATGGAAAAGGTATGAAGCCATGATAAACAACATCAAACCTTCATACCACTGGCATCCTGCCCCATCCGAATAAATGTAGATACAAGTTAAGCAAGATGATTTTACAAAACAATCGCCTAGCAATTTTCTGTAAAGCCCAGAAAATCTCTTTCTCGGATCATTGGGATACGATGATCAACCCAAAGTACTATTACTTTAATAGAATCATCAACAAGGCTCGCATTAACACGTATGGATTTGATACCATCGAAACATCTTTAAAAACATCGGCGCTGGACTTGTCAACGAAACTAAGTAAAAAAACGTAAACGATATCATACCAACAACTCCAATAGCAATGCCCGACAAAACGACACAGCGACCTCCGCCCGTTTCAACACGAGATACACAACAAATACAAATGCCTATCAAAATACCACCAAAGGTCCTAGCAAAAAAGTTCCTGTCATCAATCCAGTCCGAGTTAGAAGCAGTAGTCGCAGCTCCGATAGTACAACCCGTGTAAACGAAAACGAAAGTCTTGGCTCCGACACAAGACCTCAGAGTAGAAGCAAAATAACGCCAAGCAAATCAAGTCAATGTGACTAACGGTACTCTCAAATGTTACTATGTGAACGCTAGAAGTCTCAGAGACATAATCGAAGAATTAGGTATCCTTTCATTGAAAGAAAGTATCGACATAATAGCAATCACAGAATGGTGGATGAAATTGAGCATCAGGCATTCATTAGGCAAATTTACTCTTCCCGGTTACTCACGATTTCACAGAGATAGACATGGGCGAGAAGGCGAAAGAGTGCTGTTTCTCTTGAAAATCACTCTTCAAATATTAGAAGTCACCATTTCAAACAACAGGCACGACAGAGTATCAATCCAAGTAGTCGGTAAACATATAAAATGTCAAATCACTCTCGTCTATCAACCCCCTAAAAACAAGTTGGCAGATGACATCGATCTTTACACTACCCTCGTCGATGTTGTCACAACACAACACAGCATTGTGCTTGGTGACTTCAATATCCCCGACATTGATTGGGAATCAGTCGAATGCACTGCCACCGACCAACGTCTGATTGATTTTGCAGACGATCAAAATGGTGAAGACACCTACAAGAGTTAGCAACATTCTTGAACTCCTTTTAGTGCAAGCTACTCTCATGTCACGAACTTCGAAGTAGGCGAACCACTCGGAACTAGTGATAACAATTGTTTCCGGTTTTTGATAGAGCTCGAGTTGAAAACATCAACAATCTGCGAAAAAGTCCCTAACTTCAGATTAGCTAATTTTTATAGCTTAAGAGAGTCAATGGCGTCAGCAAATATAACCCTCGGACAAGATGTAAACCAACCGCTTGAAAATTTCATGACTGCACTTAAAAATATCGAACATGAGCATATCCCGCGCAAAAACAGGCGAACAGCAGTCTATCAGCTCAAGTACTGGAAATGAGAATTGCAGCTTCTTCATTCACGAAAGAAAGCAAGGCATTCGATAAAGCAGAGACATCCACATGACGACGAAGCAAAATATGAAAACAAAATTAGCAGACGAGATCTAAAGAGAGTCCTGAAACGTTAGAAGAAAGATTATGGAAATGAAATTGCTGCCAATGCCAAAACTAATCCAAAACATTTTTTTAGTTATATTTCGAGCAAAAAAAAATCCAAATCTGTAATAGGTCCTCTCAAGAACATGTTGGTGAACTAGAAACGGATGACACCAAAATGAGTGTTCTTCTTAATGAATTCTTCTGCTCTGTATTTACGTTGGAGAATGAGGATATTCCTAATCCTGAGGATATCTTAGCGGCAAAACGTATTGAAGCCCTCACCACAGTGAACTTTGCCCCTGCCGAAGTTATGAAATATATGGATAAATTGAAAGTCACCAAATCTCCAGGTCTAGACCAGATTCACCCCTAAATTCTAAAAGAGACTAGAAACGAAATCGCCGAACATTTATCAAATATTTTCATCCAATCTCTCACAAATGGCACCTACCCTTCTAAATTAAAAGAGGCCAATGTTACCCTAATTTTAAAAAAGGGGACAAAAAATGTCCCGGCAACTACCGTCCAATTAGTCTAACCTTAGTCATTGACAAGTTGATGGAAAGTTTGATGTTGAATAAAATTGCAGAATTCATAGAATCAAACAAATTGATTGGCAACTCCCAGCATGTCTTTAGACACACCGTTCCTGTCATACGAATCTGCTACTTTTTCCAGAAATATAATCGAAATCCACGACACAAAATCTAAAATCGATATAATTTACCTTGACTTTCAAAAGGCCTTTGATAAAGTCCTCCACAAGCGCCTAATTAGTAAATTGCACAGCATCGGTATTCGAGGCGAGCTTAAGAACTGGATGAAATGCTGGCTCACAGACAGACGGCAGCGAGTTGTACTTTACCGAGCTTCTTACCTCGCGGGTAACGTTACAATTGGCGTGCCTCAAGGATCCGTTTTAGGGCCAGTTCTCTTTATAATATCCTTTAACGATTTCGATAGCAACGTTACTCTCAAACGTTAGCAAGTTTGCAGACGATACTAAGATCGGAGGAAAAGTGCAAACTGAACTAGAGTGTTAGCAGATCCAACTAGACTTGAACGAAATTGTTGATTGGTCAGAAAAGTGACAAATGAAATTTAATGAAGACAAATTAAAAGTTATGCACATAGGTCCTCATAACCCCAAGCACGAGTATTCAATGTCTGGAAAGAAACTCATTCCCGTCACCGAAGAGAGAGATTTAGGTGTCATCATTAGTAACAACTTGAAAAGCAGCAACCAATGAAACGATGCTGCCAAGAAAAGCAACAGAGTGCTAGGTATGATATCCCGCACTATCTCGTACAAAAACCAACACAGTATGCTCAAGTTATTTAATGCATTTGTTTTACCGCATTTCGAGTATGCTGTTCAATTCTGGTCTTCATTAATTAGAAAAGACGTTATGAAACTTGAGAAGGTTCAATGTAAAGCTACCAAACTCATCCCCTCGCTGCGGAATAAATCGTACGAAGACAGGCTTCTTGAACTCAATCTTTATTCGCTAGAGAAACGTCGAGTCAGAGGCGACGTGAGAGAAGTATGGAAGATTATGAAGGGTAAGGAAAACGCCCACCTTACGAGCCTGTTCACTTGGAACAATGGATACAAATCGTTGGGGAACGTTTCTCACTCGACATCACGCGCAATTTCTTCACGTATACAGTTGTCGAAGAATGGAACAAACTTCCAGCGGAGGTTGTAAACAGCAATACAATCGAAACATTTAGGTCGCGGCTCGATAAGTCTACGTAAATCGCCGATAAATAGCTAAACCGTTCCCTCCTCTGTTGTTATAAATAAAACAGAAATGGCACAAGAAGCTCTCCTAGACATTCTACTTCAGAACTAATCCTCTTGCTATCAAAAGGCAACCTAGTTTGGGCCGATAAGCCTGTTGTTATCTTCCTACCCTTGTAAACACTTGTAAATACCTTATAGACTCGATTATTTGCCACGTGTTCAATCCTGTCAATTTACCTCCGTCCACCTCCTAGACTCCGACCATTGGTCACCTGTTCTACACCCTCACTACTTTATTCGCGGTGCAGTCTGAATGTTTGTGATTATTTATTTTGTATCGAGAATGACTTTTCCTTAAAACTTTCCCAGTCAAAACAGACACAATTGCCGAAGTGCTGAAACAAGTTGGTTGTTGTTCCTACTACATAGTGGATGATGGGAATTGGTCCTTTCGATATTTGATTGGCATAGTTCAGAAACAGCTCATACTGTCCCAATATCATTAATACTCCACGTTTTCCCTGCGGTTTGTGTTTCTTTTAACGATTGAATCGATAAATGGATATAAATTATTAAATTGTAACTCGTTTTGATATAAAATTAAAATATTTTGGAACGATAGTAAATTTCTAAATATTATTTCCATACCTAGGGAAAATATCATATGACCACTCCCATTTCGTAATATGACCACTCTCATCTTATAATATGACCACTCCCATTTCGTAAATTCTTCTATACAACGAGTGTCTAAGTATTTTCCTCCAACTAGTCCTTTAAGACTGTGAATTAATCGAAAGCCTTTCACAGGATTACTTTCTAAGTCGCATATCTGCCCTATAGCAGTCCAGGTTACCTACTCTCGTTCGGGCCAGTTCTGTCCTCCAACCTGTCTGTAAATTTTCGTCCAAGTCTAGTCCAAAAATGTCATTTGAAATACTGCGGATTCGAGTTTGACGTGTATCTAGTTTCGACATTTCGGAATAATGTTTCATGGACTAAGAGAATTTCCATACAGATGGGACCGGTCTCCCTGAAGTTCCATTTCGAAATTCTAATCTCAGTCAAAATGTGAACGAATGTCGAAAGACAAAAAAGAGCCCGGATATAAAAAAATAGAAAAGCTATAAAGATATATGGCACATTGACTTTGGCGTGCATGCAAAGGCCTTTGCGAGAATATAATTGTACCTGCGAATACACGTTTTGGAGAGTTTCCGTATGCAATCTTGGCAGTATAACCGCATGCGGATGGACAAGTATATCATTTCACGCACAGAAGTGTAGCCGCCCGCACGATTACACACCAGCTTAGAGTAATTCTCTACGATAGTCCTGGTACGTGGATGAGAATAGGGATTTTTTTACTGACATTTTCAAATCTCTTTGTTTTTGGTGGGTATTTTTCCAATCTAGATTTGCAGTAAAGGATTCCAAAATGCAATAAATGCCTTTATATCTTTTAATGAATGAGTGAACAGAGATGTGGAAACTGGTTGCAATTGAATTATTGTTCTAGAGATGGAGACAGTTTTGTTGTCAACACTGAGTTAACCAACCGTCGTAAATTGTTCGAAAAGGAAACGTACTGTAAGCCTTCCATCAGTACCAGAAGCCGAAGACGACACCCTTTGGATTTTTTGTTGGTTTGTATTATTAATAGAATTCTAATTCGTGGAATAATTAGGCTCTATTTTTTTTCGGTAGCACATGCAATAAATAAAATACTTGACGTCTCAATTCAACAAGTAATTGGCTGAGAGAAAGTTTATTTGTCATAGAATTTAATTTACCTAACGGTGACTTGATGGATAAAGTATTTTTATACCTTCAGAACTGACTAAAAAATATGATGACGTGATCGAATACAATTGGATACGTCATGTATAAGAAAAGTATATATCAATTGCACCGTTTGAATTCTACATTAAATATTTGTTGCATGTTTGAACACATTCGAATCCCAAATGCAAACGAGTTATGATAAACATGTATCTCTAGCAGTGTCAGAATATTAAATATGTGTGTTTAACTCCCGCTTAGTTCACATTTAAAATTAAGTCAGGTTCATGAATGTTATGGGTGAGGTAAAGCTATCTTTTCCTAACGAATTTCTGATTCACTTAGTTGTTTCACTTTATTAGTTAACGTCAATATCCTCAAGATTTCCTTTCGTTGAGGACTCCTTTCCCTCCCCCTCAAATTCTCCAACGAGAGCTGATCATCATTAAGGCGGACCACCCTCGCCATGCTCCTCAAATACCTCGTATACTCTGCAGGACGGGACCAAAAGGCTCTTCCTTTCGCCGCGAGGGAAGGAAGTCACGTTCTGCTGCGCTCCTCGTTTTCGTGATCAAACGTCAGGAGTCCAACGCTTGATTGCGTTCAGCATAAAACTGTTCGACTTGTGAACTGCTCGCCTATCCTTCGGGGCAGCATTTAGCGGCATCAGTGTTAACAGCGCTAAATTTCCGTGCAACTGTCGAGCATCTGGCAACCCTGAGCGGTTGATGCTCGATAGTGACATTGTAGTCTTGTGTTTCAGCGTGGCCAAGATAGGCCCACTAACGAGTGCATCGGGTCATCTTTGTAGACGTTTCTCCAATTATGATTGAAAAAAAAAATGTTTGGTTCACAAGATGATCTTGCATGCACAGATCCATATCGGCATAGGCTCACAATAGAGGGTGCCCAACCGTCGCGAGGAAAGGCTCACCAGTATCTTAAGGACCAGCCTAACCCACCTTCTCTGCCTCCTTGTCTTCGCTGCTTCAAAACACACCCACGCACGCATTGTGTGTGGGTCGCTGAAACTGTGACCTCAGATCAACACCGTGGGTCAGTGGCTTTCTCTTCACGTGCTGATTTGAGTTATTTCGAATATCATCGTTAAAGGTTATTTCATTCCACAAACTTTCCATTACTTGATCTTATAAATCAGAAAATATATAGACACAAGATGCTATCTTATACGTTCTACGTCAGAACTAATCTTCTTACTATCAAAAGGCAACCCAGTTTGGGCCAAATTCCTGATGTTATCTTCTTACACTTGTAAACACTTGTAAACCTCGCCGTCCACCTCGACGTCATCCGACACCTGACCTCATGCACCTATTGGAGGGTCGGGACTTCAACATGCTGGAAGATCCCGCGCCCTCAGCGCCGTCACCTGACCGCATGCACCTATTGGAGGGTCAGGACTTCAACATGCTGGAAGATCCCGGTTTTCATGCGCTTTCTAGACTCTTGCCAGTGGATAATTACCCTGAGTCTAGTACGTTTTCCTCACAAGCTACCTCTTTCACCGTTTACGTATTCAGTGTTGGTTGATCACTATGTTGGGCCAATGAGCTGGTGTCCAAGCGCTCTCAATAATATTGTTTCATGGGTAATGTTTTAGATGATTTTTTTCGTTCATTAGTTTACTTTTACATGCTTATTAGCCTTTATTCATGTTCCATTAGATTACCTTTATGTGTTCATTATCTTATTTGCTTGTGCCCAAGATTATTGCCTCGCGTTTTTTTCGGACAGTTTATCAAAGTTATTTTTCGATTTGCTTCAATCTCCAAGCCGTTAGCTTTGATTAATCCTCGTCTGAGTGGATTCCTATTGAGCTTTGTAGCCTTCATTTGTGTTCGCCCAAGATTATTCTGCGTTAAATTTGCATATGTTACATTTTAATTTACTCTTTGAGCCTCTACCCAACAACCGTCGAAACCAAGGTAGCCTATCTCTTTTCCTGTTGATTCAAGATTATTTTTGAACGACATCTACATTTCAGCTGCCGTTTTGGGACATTTTGGTGGTCCACTTATTGAACTTCATGTCATTTTAGATTACTATTATAAGCTTATTAAATTTTTAGCTTTTTCATGTGTGCTTCCATGATTATTTTTGGATGTTATTTCATCTGGTCATATTTTACTTTTTTTTCCCAGTTATTATTACCCAAGTACAATCAGCTATTACCCGCATGCAATCAAAGCCAAGGTTGCATATTTTTTCCGGTTATTTCTAGGTCATTTTTGGAGGCCATCTGCGGTGGCAAAATTTTCATTGTCACAGGACGCAGCTTCCTTTTCCAATGCAGGAAACATTTATTATTCAGAACCACCCAACGTGAAAAGTTTTACATTTTTAATGCGGTCACAGGTTAGAAAAACGAATTTAATTTGCAGCGCACAAGTCAATGATCATAGGCTAACCGCATGTACAAGTTGATCAACTAAATGTAACACCTGTCTCAACTAAATGTAACACCTGTCTCAACTTACGAGAAAAGTTAAACCGAATAGGCTTGGACATAAACAGGCAAAAGAGAGAGTTGATCCATGTTAACAATTCGGACTTCGCCTCCAGGGATATCACAGAGACTTTTTTCCGCGAAGTAATCCCTGACATCAAATTGTTTCTGCCGAACGTAGCACCGTTCTTGGCGCACTCATCTCAGTCCTTGCCATTCCAGAAGCGCTTGGAAGCAAAATTGATTACCTTAAATTGATAGCTTCTCGACTGAGCGTAATTGAGCCACACCAAGCTCTCACCCCGTTGAAAAACTGCTTCGTCATTCCCAAACTCCAGTATCTTTGCGCGCTGCTCCCACATACCTGCATGATTCGAATAAGTTCGAGATGCTTTCTCAACAATGACTAACATTTCATTTTCAAATTTTTCATGGAAGCAAGCCACTCTCTTAGTCAGTTTTGGCGGTTTGGGCATTTGCAAGACACTGAATATCGCCCAGCCAAGCTTCATCTCATCTCTGCACTCTGTCGGTCCGTTAGTTGAAGCCGTTCTGTCGAACGTAAACGTTTTGGCGCAGTCTAACGAACTTCCGGAGGCCGTTTTGGCATGGAAGGCAAGGCATGATGAGGAAGTGATCGCACCAGTGGGTGACTATTGCGCCATCCAGAAGTCTTGGGACAGTGAATACAGATACAGACACCCTCACACGTTCACACTCACACAACTTAGCCTTATTGTGCCAAAGGGTCCAGCCAGTTACCCCGCAACACACACTCAGGGTCACGAGTGTGGTCCGAGGATCCGTTGTCAGCAGCAGGGCCCGACAGTTTTCATTGGTTTACCCTCGCCCCGTCATAATGGCCGCCCCCCCCCCACCCGCGACTATCCCGATAACGTGATGCCATGGGCGGAAAAGCACATGAGAAATTCGTCAAAATCAACCATTCTCAGCTCACGCCTGTTCATTGCACACTCACTCGCTGCTTCCACATTCAAGTCTCTCCTTCATAACGCCTGCTTCACACCATTCATCCACCCAAACTTCGGTCTACCTCTAGGCCTGCGACCACTCGCCTCCGCATTCATCACTCTTTTTTTTACCAATCTCGCGAATTCACTCTGTCCTCCAACTTCTTCACCATCCGTGTTCTGATTCGAACCACGTCGTTGGTGATCCGGTCTCTCAGCGTTACTCCAGCCATGCTCCTCAAACATTTCATCTCGAAAACATTCAACCTTCTTCTCTCCTCTGCTCCCACCCCCCAAGTCTCAGCTTTGTTGAGCACAATTGGGACAACAACACCTTCACTCTTTGCTTCCATCCCCAACGTCGTACAGCTTACTTCACTCTTCAGTGCACCCAACACTTTACACCTCTACTTCACTCGCGCCTTCACTTCAGTTTCCAATAGTTCAGTAATCTCCACATGGGAGCCCAGATACTTAAAACTCTGAACTCCCTCCAGGAGGACCAAACTCAGACACTAGCCTACATAGCTTCTTCTCTGGATCCACAACCAGGGCCCTATCATCCTCAAATAGCAACTGGCTCAGCTGCCAACTCCGCCCATTCGCTTCCAACAGATATGGCCACGACCCAGCACACTTGCGTTCACCTCCCTGACCACTCCTTCTATATAGAGGTTGAACAGCCAGGGAGACATTACGCAGCCTTGTCTCAGCCCCACGTTCACTGTGAACCAGTCACTCACCTCGCTTCCCACTCTGACACATACTCGGCTACCAACATAGAAACTCTGCACTGCTTTCAAAATATTTCCGCTCACTCCATACAAACGCAACACCCTCCACAGCACTCCCCTGTCAATCCTGTCGTATGCCTTCTCCAGATCCATGATGACCCAGAACACATCCTTCCCTTTTGGAAGGTACTTCTCACAGACCTGTCTCACTGCAAAAATCTGATTGGTACACCCTCTACCACTCCTAAAGCCACACTGTTCCTCTCCAATTGCGTAGTCCGTACAGTTTCTAATCCTTTTGATCAGCACTCTCCCGTATAACTCACCAACCACACATAACAAGTTCAGTAGCCTCACCAACCATTCGACAATCGTTACTCCACCCTTCTTCAGGCACTCGGTCGCAACGCCATCCAAACCAGGGGCTTTCCCTGATTTCATCACCTCCACCGCCTCCTGCACCCCTTCCCTGGTAATGTCCGCTACAAGTTTTTATATCAAAACAGGCATACGAGCACACCACCCATTGCAACAATGTCAGCCTCTCTTTCGCACTCGACAACAACTCATCAAAATACTCGGCCCACCTCTTCCGTACATCACTATTTTCCAACAACAACTGACCGTTTTTATCTTCCACCACTTCCTCCTTTTCGGTCGCTCCCTTTCTCACCTCTTCACCTCTTTCTAGAACATCTTTTTGTTCTCCTCTAAATTGTGGCTCAACCGTCTACCCCACCTGGCATCAGCGTCTCTTTTGGCTCTCCTCACCACCCGCTTCACCTCGTTTCTCCTCTCTTTGTAGCTTTCATAAGCCACCACGGACTTCACCTGCAACCACTCATCAAACGCTCATCTTTTCCGTGCCACCGCCAGTTTGACTTCCTCGTTTTTCCACTCGCAACCTTTCCTTCTGCACTCGTACAGACGGGCGCACCACACACCTTCTTTGCACATCTCAGTAATGCATCCCTTAACGTCTCCCATTCTTCCTCCACATCTCTCAGATCCTGCCCTCTCGCTTTGTCATATTCTTCCCTCACCGCCTGCTGGAACTACTCGGCTCTAATTCTCACACTCGTCCATTTACTTTCACAACCTCTCTTTCTTCTCCCACTCGTTTGTTGCCCTTCTACTTCTGCTCCACTCTTAATCTACCTTCCACCAGCAGATGGTCAGACACTTTTTCACCCTCCCTCTCTCAACACCCGCACATCCAACAGCCTCCCCACCACTCTCCTCGATATCAGCACAAAATCTATCAGCGCTCTCTCCACCACTGCACTGCTGGCCATCCTTACCCATGTGTAATTGTGGATATCTCGCTTCTTGAACAAACTGAAGGAGTACAGATAACATTGGAAGGTTTGATACTCGAGGCGCAAGATCCAAAAACTAAAGCTCGTCTCCTGGCGGCTTCCTGCCCTGATAGCCGTTCTTGGTAAGAAGTAATTCCTGCCGCTTTGATTGGTACTTTACTGGACCCTGACTCACTTCACATTGCTCTTGCGCTCAGAGTCGGTGCACCGGTGTGTTATCCACAGCTCTGCCGCTGTGGTCAGCGTATAGATGAATCAGGAACTCATGCGCTCTCCTGCCTTTATAGCGGGGGTCGACATCCCAGACATTTGATTCTGAATGACATAATTGAACGAGCTCTACGTAAAGTTTACCTTGGAACGATCCGTGAGCCCGGTATTGATCGAAGTGACGGCAAGCGACCTGACGGCGTTACAGTCTTCTCCTTCTCTAGAGGGAAAAAAACTTTGTTGGGATTTTACCGGCGTATACACCTTTGCGGCAAGTCACTTGCCTCGCACTTCTACGGAGGCTGGCAGGGCTGCCAATGCTGCAGAAAACAAGAAGTCATAGGTATCAATCACTTTGTGACGGTTACCTTTTCGAGCCCTTAGCTATAGAGACGACCGGCGTTATCGGCAAGTCCAGCAGCCTCCTGATCCGCGACATCGACCGACGATTATCTGCCGCCTCCGGAGACCCTCACAAAACGTTCTGGTTTAAGCAGAGGCAGGGACTTGCTCTGCAACGTGGCAACGCTTTGAGTGTTCAATTAGCTTGACCGCCTATTAACTCGGGGAGTTATAGATCGTATCTTTGTTAAGGTAGAGGGGGTAGGCCGTAACTCAGCAGAGCTGGAGGCGGCAGTAGTATGGTTGGATGCCGCAATCTCTGGCGAGTGTTGGTGCCAGGGGTCTCCCTATCTTTGGGGGTCCTAGGAAATAAATGTTGGAGGCATCTTTCGGGGGCCTTCGGGCCCAATTAAAAAAAATCACACACAGGGCTTGTGTCAGGGCCAAGTGTGAGTCTGCCCGCAGTGGCAATAACTTGATTCGCTTAAATCCCTGTAACCTTGATGTGTGGCACAGAATACTTGTCACCCTCTTGGCTCAGGCTCAATAAATTGAGTCCTACTGATGAACTGATCATGATAAAACTCATTTTTAGTTGACTCGTTAGTATCTATATTCCTTTCAAACGATTGAAACAGTACGGCTTAGAATACATTGCTTGACCCCTTGTGTCTATGCTCGAGATTCACTGTCTCTATGAATTTATCATCATTGCTGAGTCAATGGGTTGCATTATTTATGCGCGAATGCAGCCCATAGGTTGAGGAATCTGCTTGTCTGGGATGCATTTCCATTTGAATTTAAAATTGAAATAATGTTTAACCATGCAAACTTGTGCTCAAAATGTTTTCCACATTTGTTTAGCACGAGATAGTTATACCACCAGGTGTTCATTTTTTGATCAAATAACCGTCGCCTCCAACTCTGCTATTACAGAAGTGTCGGCTAAAATATGAATCCGTTTGCTTAGACATGGGTACAGATTATAACGCCAACAAGGCACTTCTGATCATTCAAGAGTCCATTCAAAGCGAATTTTTATAGATTCATGTACAGATGATAGTCCTGGCAAAAAATTCTTGAGGCGATTTTTTGTACCATTCATTTGCTTTGAATTAATGTGACTGTAGAACGATATTGTAATTCAATATAACTAATCTCACATTACACGAGCCCCTAATGACAGTATCCCAAGGGGTGTATTGACAGCGTCCTAAAGTGTGTATTGACGGCAGCCCAAGGTGTGTGTTGACGGCAGCTGAAAGTGTGTTTTGTAGGTTATTTAGCAGAGCGAAGCAATGACAGGTGTTGAGGACCATTCGTTGCCTTCATTAATCTCGTAGTCAACCTTTGTAGGCAGCAGGAGGATTATAAAGAATATAATCTCGAGATGGACACAAATATGCATTTGCCTTTACAGATTTGGGAACTGTAACAAGCCGAAGTGCACGTGAAAATATGTTAGTGGATGTGTTTTCAGTTATCTTTATTCTGCTAAGAGTGGAATGAAATTTCTAACAAACATATTTTAATACGCTGCAGTGTTTTGTGAGAGCTCATCATTCAAGATGCTCTCACTGTTTGGTGAGCGCTCATCCTCCAAACACTCAGCATTTTTTTGTGAGCGCTCATCATCCAAAATATTCAGCAGTGTTTAGTGAGCGCTCATAATCCAATATACTCGGCAGTGTTTTGTGAGCGCT
>SDVV010005976.1:0-18793 GCA_016164225.1 Gammarus roeselii
TGCAACTGCGAAAGAAGATTAACCATCACGGACTTCTTTCGATGCTGTGCAACTGCGAAAGAAGATTAACCATCACGGACTTCTTTCGATGCTGTGCAACTGCGAAAGAAGATTAACCATCACGGACTTCTTTCGATACTGTGCAACTGCGAAAGAAGATTACCCATCACGGACTTCTTTCGATACTGTGCAGCTACGAAAGAAGATTAACCATCACGGGCTTCTTTCGATACTGTGCAGCTACGATAGGAGATTAACCATCACGGACTTCTTTTGATACCGTCCAGCTGTAAAAGATTACCTATCATGGACTTCTTTCGATACTGTGCAGCTGCGAAAGAAGATTAACCGTCACGGACTTCTTTTGTTACTGTGCAGCTACGATAGGAGATTAACCATCACGGACTTCTTTTGATACCGTCCAGCTGTAAAAGATTACCTATCATGGACTTCTTTCGATACTGTGCAGCTGCGAAAGAAGATTAACCGTCACGGACTTCTTTTGTTACTGTGCAGCTACGATAGGAGATTAACCATCACGGACTTCTTTTGATACCGTCCAGCTGTAAAAGATTACCTATCATGGACTTCTTTCGATACTGTGCAGCTGCGAAAGAAGATTAACCGTCACGGACTTCTTTTGTTACTGTGCAGCTACGATAGGAGATTAACCATCACGGACTTCTTTTGATACCGTCCAGCTGTAAAAGATTACCTATCATGGACTTCTTTCGATACTGTGCAGCTGCGAAAGATTAACCATCACGGACTTCTTTTGTTACTGTGCAGCTGCGAAAGAAGATTAACCGTCACGAACTTCGTTCGATACTGTGCAGTTGCGAAAGAAGATTAACCATCACGGACTTCTTTCGATACTGTGCAGCTGCGAAAGTAGATTAGCCGTCACGGACTTCTTTCGATACTGTGCAGCTGCGAAAGTAGATTAGCCGTCACGGACTTCTTTCGATACTGTGCAGCTGCGAAAGATGATTTTTTGACGGTTAGTATTCACTCAAATCTCAAATAATTCTTCACTCAACATAAAATCACTGAATTAATGACACTTTCATAATTCGTTTAAACGCTTTGACCGGATATGTTATCCCAATTCGTTTGAACGCTTTGTCCGGATATATTATCCTAATTCATTTTGACGCTTTGTCCGGATATATTATCCCAACACAATACGCATGCAAAATTGAACGTGGCAATTCTAGCGTTTTTCTCGGTATCGGCGAGACGTCAGAAAACTTAACTTCAATCTTACACGCTCCGCTACCACAGATGTTCGTCCTCACTTGGACGGCCTTGAGACGAGGGCATGATATGCTCGTCCTCATTCTTGGTCTGTACTTCAATCTTACACGCTCCGCTACCACAGATGTTCGTCCTCACTTGGACGGCCTCGAGACGAGGGCATGATATGCTCGTCCTCATTCTTGGTCTTAACTTCAATCTTACACGCTCCGCTACCACAGATGTTCGTCCTCACTTGGACGGCCTTGAGACGAGGGCATGATATGCTCGTCCTCATTCTTGGTCTTAACTTCAATCTTACACGCTCCGCTACCAGATGTTCGTCCTCACTTGGACGGCCTTGAGACGAGGGCAAGATATGCTCGTCCTCGTCTTTTTTACTGCCCGCAACTGAAAATCATGGATATGTTGTTTCCGATTACGTTGGGTTACGGTCTGCAGACGCTATTCCACCCTCGAATATTAAGATGGTTCCACCCTCAAATATTAAGATGGTTCCACCCTCAAATAACAAGATGGTTCCACCCTCAAATATTAAGATGGTTACATAATAAGTGACGCTATGGGCTTTGATTTAGTGCGTGGGCGTGTGAGTAACAGTGAATGGATAGTCTTGCCCTCAGCCACCTTCTAGCCTGGGGAAGACGGCCATAAGCCTTTAGATGGACTGAATGTATTATGTGATAAGACTTTTGTTAGTTCACATATGCTTGCTGTTTGGAGGCAATAAAAATACGAGATGATATTGAAACAACACACAAACTTCAACAAAATTTCCGAAAAAATTCGAATATATGAAAACAAAAACATAAAATGGTAATTTTCATTGCGAAAGCTATATACTAGTAATTTGGAGCAATCACAAACATGAAAAACAAATTCATTTTCAACAAATTAATCCATTCAAATGTGTAGAAAACTCTACTAACGATATAACTATTTATCGTTTCAAAACTCATTGTGTTCCAAATAACATGGACAAAGACGGACTTCTTTCGATATAAACAATTTACTGAGCAATAGTAAAAAAAAAAAAATAGGTCCACAACAAGCTACAAACCAATAAAATTGTGCGGCAATTTCTAGGTGAATACAGTCGAAGTCTATTCTGGAATCCCGAAAGAGAGGCAACCAACACCTGAACTCCCTCCATTTGGACACAACTCGAGAAGGAGGCCTCGCCGACCGGCAGTGGCTGGCATCACACGTCGTCAACTAAAGACAAATAAATGTGTACAATTTCAGCACTTTCGAACGACCATCATTGTGAGACTTGATTAACCGTATTCATCATATTATGATCAAGAACTACCCAATGATGTTTTATAGATGCAAGCGTTAGACGAAAAGGCACTTCAAGTGAGCTTCTCAACGAAAAAATGTAAATGTAAATATACATTGATATATTCGCACTCTGGGCACAAAAAAATGCACACTAAGGTGATCACAAAAAACAAAATTATACAGACAGGTTTACCTTCAGAAAGTAATCCTATTACCCGTATAGAAAATGGTATTCACGATCACGAAAACAATCCGCGACGACATACAAAACAGGATAACTCATTAATGAAATGCCTTTATAGGGATCAGAGTTCCTTCTAATCGTTGTCTAAACTGATATCCGAATCACTGAAGTCGTAACGGCCGGATCTTGGAGACCTGGGTGTGGCTGTGGTAAAGCCAATTCCAAGACAGAACTTTCGCAGCGTGGCGTCACACACATCCAGAAACTCTCCAGTGTGGTTGTGGCCTTTTAGCCCCATGCGCACGAGCAGCGCAGCCTTCAGGAGTTTTCACCTGTTCCGCGCTGGACTGTGACAACGGTACCGTCCGCGGCCCTCAGCTTGGGAAATGGATACCTCTAGACCAGCAGGGAATCATACCATGAGGCGATGTTCTCGTCGTCGGCAGCGTCAGAAACGAGATTAAGTTCATCGCCATCTAAATTCGGGTTGAGTGGTTTAGGGTGTTTCGGCGTGAAGTGCTAGCTCCAGAAGAACGAGGTTGCCAAGACTTCTCAAGATCTTGGTTGGGTAATCCAAGAATTATTCTGCCGTGAAGTGCTAGCTCCAGAAGGACGAGATTGACGAGACTTCTCAAGATCTTGGTTGGGAGATCCAGGATTATTTTGGTGTGAAATGCTAGCACCAGAAGAACGAGATTTCTGCGATTTTTTTCAGCTTTGAGTTGGAAGGTATAGGATTGATCCTACAAGAAGTGCTAGCTCCGGAAACACTTGATCGCCAAACATATCTTTTTCTGGGATGGAAGGTCCAGAGCTGTACTCTCGTGAAGTTCTAGCTGTGGAAGCACGAGATAGCCCAAACGTTCTGAGTTCTGGTTTGGGAGATCCACTGCGGTTCTCGCGTGAAGTGATAGCTACGGAAACACGAGATAGTTTAAACTTTTTAGGTTCTGGGTTGGGAGATCCAAGGAAGTGCTTACGTAAATTGCTAGCTCCGAAATCACGAAAAGGCCGAAACTTCTGGAAAACTGTGTTGGGAGATCGAGTTTTTCTTCTGTGAAGTTCTAGCTTCTGGCCTAAGGGCCAGCTCCGGAGACATGAGATTGCTGAGACTTTTGAATACCGTTTGAGTCAACATTTTCTGGACTAGAAGTATCATTTTCCAATGCATGAAAAGAAGTGGTATCTTCCAACAAGTTTCTGATTGCTCCGCCGAGCAGAGGAAGACTTCAAAGAACAGGTGCTCAGAGTTTGCAAGCTTGGTTTCGAAGAAGCGGCGAGCGGTGGTTCAATGTCTGCCCTTCGAGAAATGCAAAAAGGTTTTGAAGCAATGGAGTGCACAGTGAAACCATGGATTTCAGCAGATGGAGTAGTTGATTCTAGCTCAGCAGCAATTGCACCAAATGTTGAAACATCCAATATTGGAGGAGCAACCCCTGAACCACCTTCATCCAGTTCACAGCATTTCAGAGCAGCACTAGTGGAGCAGTTTCCAGCACTACAACGATGACTGCCGCGATTACGTGTCTTGTGAACATTCTTGACCAGTTTTTTAGGAGTTTGATGAACAACTTGAATGGAAACGCTATCAAACAGCAGAGGTGAAACCTTTCTTTGTCGAGTCAAAGGAATACTAGGGCACAGGAAACCTATACCCAGTTGCTCGTCAGAGACAGCTCCTGTGGTAGAAGGAATAACAAACCACTGATAGCAGAAAATCGTGAAACATTCATAGCCAACAAAAGAAAAATTATTCAAAAGAGATAAATGGCAAACAGAAAAACTAAATCAAATATGATGACTGAATTAAAATCAATTTAACAAATCAGAGGTTATTCAGAGCATAAATTTTAGGCCCTGTAATAACTAACGAGTTCTTTTCAAAATTCGCTATTTCACTCAAGTCTGATCGAATGACAATTGGCGGCTGGTGGTTACCAATAAGAACTAACAAGCAAGGACGCCAGAACTAAAGAGATAGTGACACTTCAAGAAATACAAAGTAAAGTAAAAAGCAGGCGGTGTTCTTTAAAAGAGACTTTGGCAACAGAGGAGGAACTAATTACGAAACAAATATACTCCTAAACAATAATTACACAAATAAAAGCAATAACAGACAATGCCGATATAAGCCCAAGGCAAACAATAACAATAAATAAAGTAAGGTAAGTAAGTGAACTTGCCAGGATAACACAAAACATGCGAAACAACAACAAAAATAGGCAACGAGGAATGAACTCGAAGTTCTTAGCCACCCAGCGGCTAAATATGGCTGGCGGTGGTCTTCAGCTACCATAGCGCGTTTGCCGTAACAACCGAGGTTACATCTCCATTCCGGACCCTGACATCTGCCACGTCAATAACACTCAAAATTGACCTCAATGGCCAGAAGGAACGAATCCGCGTAAAATTCTGTGATATTGTTCGTGCCTGCATTTGTGAATACGGTAACGAAATGGTCGGAGTTTATAGGGCGTGTCAGTGTCGGATGGCCGTAGAGATCCTACACTGTTTCGTAGAGGGCCAATGATATCACGAACAACCAGTCTCATATTCATACATGCACAGAACAGTTTCGGGTTACGCGTCGCCATGGATACCTGTAACATTAATCTGATCATTTCGTTTAGCATTTTTGATCGCAATGCCTACGTGCTCGTTGGGATTTACTAGAGGGATTAGTTACGCTGATCTGATTAAGTGCCTCCTTGTGAGCAGGGTCCTCTAATTAACTTCACTGTTCAGCCATGATGGCTATTTATAGATCTTTGCTGCTTTACAAGGTGCCGCTTGCTCTCTCTTGGCACCTTGTCACAGCATTCCTCCACGAGCTGACCTTCAGAAGGTGCCGCTTGCTCTCTCTTGCCACCTTGTCACAGAGCATTCCTCCACGCGCTGTTCTTCACAAGGTGCCGCTTGCTCTCTTGCCACAGAGCATTCCTCCACGAGCTGACTTTCACAAGGTGCCGCTTGCTCTCTCTTGCCACAGAGCATTCCTCAACGAGCTGGCCTTCACAAGGTGCCGCTTGCTCTCTTGCCACCTTGCCACAGAGCATTCCTCCACGAGCTGACTTTCACAAGGTGCCGCTTGCTCGCTCTTGCCACCTTGTCACAGAGCATTCCTCCACGAGCTGATCCTCACAAGGTGCCGCTTGCTCTCTCTTGCCACCCTGTCACAGAGCATTCCTACACGAGCTGGCCTTCACAAGGTGCCGCTTGCTCTCTCTTACCACCTTGCCACAGAGCATTCCTCCACGATCTGACCTTCACAAGGTGCCGCTTGCTCTCTCTTGCCACCTTGCCACAGAGCATCCCTCCACGAGCTGACCCTAACAAGGTGCCGCTTGCTCTCTCTTGCCACCTTGTCACAGAGCATTCCTCCACGAGCTGGCCTTCACAAGGTACCGCTTGCTCTCTCTTGCCACCTTGTCACAGAGCATTCCTCCACGAGCTGGCCTTCACAAGGTACCGCTTGCTCTCTCTCTTACCACCTTGTCATAGAGCATTCCTCCACGAGCTGGCCTTCACAAGGTACCGCTTGCTCTCTCTTGCCACCTTGCCACAGAGCTTTCCTCCACGAGCTGGCCTTCACAAGGTGCCGCTTGCTCTCTCTTGCCACCTTGTCACAGAGCATTCTTTCACGAGCTGACCTTCACAAAGTGCCGCTTGCTCTCTCTTGCCACCTTGCCACAGAGCTTTCCTCCACGAGCTGACCTTCGAACCGAAGCTAAAGATTTCGCTTTTAATTCAATCTCAGAAACCTTCAAAATTGACTCTCCCGAAATTAGTTTATATTTTACGGTTTCACACTGCTCGACGTGCAGGGATTTCAAACTCGGTAGTATTTCTATAACCATTTTCTTCCTAATTGTTACCCGATCTATTAGTACATGCTCTGTCGATAGTACACGATCTAATATGTTCAAATCTCACCATCCGGTCACTTCGGTCCTCACGAGCAGCCAGAATGATCGCACTATCCTGTCACTCCGGTCCTCACTAGCAGACAGATTGTGATCGCACCATCCTGTCACTCCGGTCCTCACTAGCTGACAGAATGATCGCACCGTCCCGTCACTCTGGTCCTCACTAGCAGACAGATTGATCGCACCATCCTGTCACTTTGGTCCTCACGAGCAGACAGAATGATCGCACCATCCTGTCACTCCGGTACTCACTAGCAGACAATGATCGCACCATCCTGTCACTCCGGCACTCACAAGCAGACAGAATGATCGCACCATGCCGTCACTCTGGTCCTCACTAGCAGACAGAATGATCGCACCATCCTGTCACTCTGGTCCTCACAAGCTGACAGAATGATCGCACCATCCCGTCACTCCGGTCCTCACTAGCAGACAGAATGATGGCACCATCCTGTCACTCTGGTCCTTACTAGCAGACAGAATGATCGCACCATCTCGTCACTCCGGACTAGCAGACAGAATGATCCGCACCATCCTGTCACTCCAGACTAGCAGACAGATTGATCGCACCATCCTGTCACTCCGGTCCTCACTAGCCGACAGAATGATCGCACCGTCCCGTCACTCCGGTCCTCACTAGCAGACAGAATGATTGCACCATCCCGTCACTCCGGTCCTCACTAGCAGACAGAATGATCGCACCATCCCGTCACTCCGGTCTTCACTAGCAGACAGAATGATCGCACCGTCCCATCACTCCGGTCCTCACTAGCAGACAGAATGATCGCACCATCTCGTCACTCCGGTCCTCACTAGCAGACAGAATGATCGCACCATCCTGTCACTCCGGTCCTCACTAGCAGACAGATTGTAATCGCACCATCCTGTCACTCCGGTCCTCACTAGCTGACAGAATGATCGCACCATCCTGTCCCTCCGGTCCTCACTAGCAGACAGAATGATGGCACCATCCTGTCACTCTTGTCCTTACTAGCAGACAGAATGATCGCACCATCCCGTCACTCCGGTCCTCACTAGCAAACAAAATGATCGCACCATCCTGTCACTCCAGCCCTCACTAGCAGACAGAATGATGGCACCATCCTGTCACTCCAGCCCTCACTAATAGACAGAATGATGGCACCATCCTGTCACTCCAGTCCTCACTAGCAGACAGAATGATGGCACCATCCTGTCACTCCAGCCCTCACTAGCAGACAGAATGATGGCACCATCCTATCACTCCAGTTCTCACTAGCAGACAGAATGATCGCACCATCCTGTCTCTCCGGTCCCGTACTACGGTCCTCACTAGCAGACAGAATGATCGCACCGTCCTGTCACTCCGGTCCTCACTAGCAGACAGAATGATCGCACCATCTCGTCACTCCGGACTAGCAGACAGAATGATCGCACCATCCTGTCACTCCAGTCCTCACTACCAGACAGAATGATCGCACCATCCCGTCACTCCGGTCCTCACTAGCAAACAGATTGATGGCGCCATCCTGTCACTCTGGTCCTCACTAGCAGACAGATTGTGATCACACCATCCTATCACTTTGGCCCTCACTAGCAGACAGAATGATCGCACCATCCTGTCACTTCGGTCCTCACTAGCTGACAGATTGATCGCACCATCATGTGACTCTGGTCCTCACTAGCTGACAGAATGATCGCACCATCCCGTCACTCCGGTCCTCACTAGCAGACAGAATGATTGCACCATCCCGTCACTCCGGTCCTCACTAGCAGACAGAATGATCGCACCATCCCGTCACTCCGGTCCTTACTAGCAGACAGATTGTAATCGCACCATCCTGTCACTCCGGTCCTCACTAGCTGACAGAATGATCGCACCATCCTGTCACTCCGGTCCTCACTAGCAGACAGAATGATCGCACCATCCTGTCACTCTGGTCCTTACTAGCAGACAGAATGATCGCACCATCACGTCACTCCGGTCCTCACTAGCTGACAGATTGATCGCACCATCCCGTCACTTCAACCCTCACTAACAGACAGAATGATCGCACCATCCTGTCGCTCCAGTCCTCACTAGCTGACAGAATGATCGCACCATCCTGTCTCTCCGGTCCCGTACTACGGTCCTCACTAGTAGACAGAATGATCGCACCATCCTGTCACTCCGGTCCTCACTAGCAGACAGATTGTAATCGCACCATCCTGTCACTCCGGTCCTCACTAGCTGACAGAATGATCGCACCATCCTGTCACTCCGGTCCTCACTAGCAGACAGAATGATGGCACCATCCTGTCACTCTGGTCCTTACTGGCAGACAGAATGATCGCACCATCCCGTCACTCCGGTCCTCACTAGCTGACAGATTGATCGCACCATCCTGTCACTCCGGTCCTCACTAGTAGACAGAATGATCGCACCATCCTGTCTCTCCGGTCCTCACTAGTAGACAGAATGATCGCACCATCCTGTCTCTCCGGTCCTCACTAGCAAACAAAATGATCGCACCATCCTGTCACTCCAGCCCTCACTAACAGACAGAATGATCGCACCATCCTGTCACTCCGGTCCTCACTAGCAGACAGAATGATCGCACCATCCTGTCTCTCCGGTTACGTACTACGGTCCTCACTAGCAGACAGAATGATCGCACCGTCCTGTCACTCCGGTCCTCACTAGCAGACAGAATGATGGCACCATCCTGTCACTCCAGCCCTCACTAATAGACAGAATGATCGCACCATCCTGTCAATCCAGTCCTCACTAGCAGACAGAATGATCGCACCATCCTGTCTCTCCGGTCCAGTACTACGGTCCTCACTAGCAGACAGAATGATCGCACCATCCCGTCACTCCGGTCCTTACTAGCAGACAGAATGATCGCACCGTCCCATCACTCCGGTCCTCACTAGCAGACAGAATGATCGCACCATCCCGTCATTCCGGTCCTTACTAGCAGACAGAATGATCGCACCGTCCCATCACTCCGGTCCTCACTAGCAGACAGAATGAAAGATAAATGCAATCCAATTCCCTTTCAAGATGAAAAAAAAACTTGCGCAGTCTATTCTTTAGACGGATGATATGAACAGGTTCCAAACACAATCACTGAGTTAGGTTTTATATTAACCACAGTTCTACGCTAATACATAGGTCACAATGTACATACTCAGCTTACAAACTAAACATCAAATATGGAAACAAAGAAAATAGACCGTGTTTGCTTCAATTTCATATCACGCAACATATTGCATAAAACTGTAACCCTATCAACACCAGCGTCCACGAGCTGCCATCATACCTTGGTCTGACGGCTGAGCCAGCACCGACGCTGCCATAACTAAAGAAAAATAGAACAAGAATCGGGTTCTTGCGAAACAAATGAAGCATTCTGTATAAAGATCATATCATCTGGTATTGAAGTAGCTATTCCGATCCAATGCGAATACATATAGTGCCTTGTAACGGGGTATGTCGACCCATTACGTCGTTCCTACTCAATTACGCCATGCCGATCAACTGGCATCATTGATGATACTTGGAACGAAGGACCAGGAGCTGGTCAAGGTTCCTTAGACAGAATAAAAAAAGGGACGCACCGATGTAAGTTTCGTCGACATCAAGCGGCAGCTTCACCGTCTTTACAACCACCTCGGACAAAAAAAAATCGCCATGTTGTGTTTCACTAACCTGGAACGATATTTCGGTGGGTACTGATGCGCAAAAGAGAAACAGGAAGCACTGTACGTTCCTAATGCCCCATGTTGATTTGGCCGTCTTCTAGATAACACCAAAGGTTGGTCAAACATACCCAACATATCAGTCGTATTGCATGGGCAGGCAAACCAAGCGTGTGGCGAGCTGAGTCATCGAAGCACATGATCAGAGCCCTTGAATTGCAAGTGCCCCGGACAATATAGCTTCTTTAGACGTTCATGATTGAAAACTGTTCACCAGGATATTCACTGGTCGTGTAGAGGGCAGACGACGGACGCAGACTGCGCTTCTAGGCACACGTACCTAAGATGACCAACCAATCTGTATGTGTGGCCTGATCTTTGAACCATTGATCGAGTTACGGAATGTGTTAACCACATCTGTGTTATGATATGAATACTGTCGAATAGCTTCTGAGGTCAACTCTTCCTATAGCTCAGCTGACTCTTAGCAGAAAAGGCGATGACAAATGCGGCAACTGAGATATGCAAGCCTTAACCATAGCATCGAACAATGCTAGGCAGGGCACGATCACTCTCATATTAGTAACTCAATAACGAACGAACGGGATAATGATCAACAGAGAGGATGGTTTAAATAGTTAGATAGAGTTAAATTATTCGATCGTAGAAGCTGAAAAAAAACTGGGGTTCAAAAATAATGAAGATTATAGTTGAAAAACCCTGTAGCTATTGCAACCAAACCTCGAGTGCAAACCGCATTAGCCCGATGAGCGTTGCTGCTCCTCTGAATCGTTGGATTTATTCCCTACCAATTGCGTTTCTGCTGTAAAAGTTCCCCAGCTGTAAACACGCAGGTGAAAAACTGCTGGCATACACTTTGATGTACTTGTGAAGCAAGACATTTTCCAGCCGAACTGCAAGATGAACGCAACAAGAAGTAATCCAATGTATGCACAAATATTGGCTAATATATCCCCCTTATACTCAGAGCAGACTGAATGATGGCACCATCCCGGTAGACTAAGTTTTCCCAGTGATTGTCACAACGCTGGAGAATACGAGATTGTTTCTACGAATTGAACATCGCGCAGTTGAATTTCAAAACGAACCTGCCGAAAAAATTCAAAAATTGTCAACTGGTAAAATATACAATAAACAGGCCACATACGACATCAGGGGGTATTATTTCTCAGACAGCGGTCACTCGATCATTTTACAGCCAGACCCGGGAAATACGGTATTTCAATCCATTTGTAATTAAAATACGAAAGTTGATTAGTGTCTTAACAGCATTATTATAAAAGAATGAAGGACGCAATTTAAATGCACACTCGTCATCGTGTTCTTCATATAGCATATCGTTGATAGTAAATAATAAGCCTAAATGCTATCGGAACACAGTGCTGTGAAGAGGACTTCAGCATAACTAACCTCGTCTATATTCGAATGAACGTATAATCAGAGATTGTTTCCTTCGCAGCAATAGTTGAAGCTCGGTGGCTGAGTGGGTAGTGTGTCAGCCTCTGTTCACATTAGACTTCCATTGAAAGATTGAAGTTGTAGGTTCGAGCCACCTGACCCCGAGTGGCATTCTGACTGGTCTCTTAAATTACCAAGGATCAGCCCATAAACGCCGAGGGTAAAACAAAAGGCAATCAGGTGGCAGCTACGCTGTAACCCGCTTTTCAAGGGATTTGATCTAATTTGATCCTCATTTCCGCCAGAGCTTCAACGCGAGTCATAATAGGCTCCCCCGTAGGGTTCGATGATCATGGATTCCAGTGGCTCGCACGCCTCAGTGTGCGATAAAAAAACAACGCTGTTAAAGTTAGAATTTTTTTAAAATTTTAGCAAAGTAAGACGCACGCTGGTGCGCACATGAAAAACGCTTCAAACGAAATAGATTTCCGTTTTCAATCATTTAGAACTTCATGAGTAATATGTATGCACGCCAGTGGGTACAGGTAGGATCATCGAGACTGGTACATGGTTTACGGCAACACGGACGAAGTCAGCTCCGACAACAACGCAACACGACCTAGAACGCTACGCGGTCCAAGTCGATTATAGTAGACTTCATTTATTCAGGTAAAACTCAGACGAAACAATCCTCGCCTCCAATCATTTAGAACTTCAAGAGTAAAATGTAAGCACGGTAGTTTGTACAGGTGTCATTGTTGAGACTGGCACAAGGTTTACGGCTACACGGACAAAGTCAGCACCGACAGCAACGCAACACCAAGCTCACAGCTACGCGGTCTAGTTTAGTAGAGGTACAATTGATTTATTCAGGTAAGATAAAGACTCAGACGAAACGAATCTCCGCCTACAACCACTCAGAACTCCAAGAGTAATATGCACGCGTGCAGTGCGCACAGATAGTATCGTCAATATTGGGCTTCACGGATTAGATCAACTCCAACCACAACGCGTCACAAGGTTAATAGCTCGCACGCAGTCCAGGTCAACCATAGAAACTGCATATGGTCCGTGCACGCGCAAACGAGCGCCGACTGAAGAAAAATCACCTATTCACAAAATTACAAACAAGAACTCTCGCACAAATACACCAGCATTATTATACATGACAAAATTGTGGATTGTTAAGAAGAAAGTAAGGGCAGGTTCGTCATGGGCAGAAAAGCTGCTCTGACTATTGGTTTCGCACTTATTGTTTAAGGGGATAGGATGTCGAGGGGCATAGGTCCCATGCTTCCCAAAAGAGCCGGATGAATCCAGGAGGGTAACCCAAGCTTCTCGGGTCCCCCGAGACCCCTCGTCTTGTCTCGAATCATTTCGGCCAGTCTCGACTCGTCGCAACACGTTTCGACTGATCTCGACGCACCTCGACCAGCCTCGACGTGGCTCTCCCCCTCTGCACTAGTAATCGTGTGGACTGTAATGACAAACTTTTTCACTCAAGCATTTAAGGGTGGGAATGGGGTAGCAAGAGGTACCACGGGTACCGAAAAAGCCCGACGAATCCCGTAGGGTGACCCAAGTCTCCCCGAGCTCTCCTCGTCTCAGCTCATCTCGGCTTGTCTCGAATCATTTCGGCCAGTCTCGGCTCGTCGCGACCAACTCGACTCGCCTCAACATGTTTCGACTGATCTCGGCGCACCTCGACCAGCCTCGACGCGACCCTCGCCCTCTGTGCCAGTAATCCGCGGACTGTAATAAATAATTGTTCAACTCAAGCATTTCACATAAATGCATTTTCCTATGTAAGGGTTTTCCAGCTTTCTGGAGAGGGAAGCAGGGGTCCAAGGGTACAGAGGGGCCTCAAGTGTGTCCCAAAGTTTCTCAAAAGGGCCCCAAAGGGTCTTAAGGGTGTCTCAAAGGGCCCCGGAAGGATCCAAGTGGGTCCCCCCCAAATCCTCCTGGTCTTCCAAGTCTCCCGGGTTCCCGAAACACCTGGGTCCCTCGAGTACCTACCCCTCCTTCCTGTGTCACCTAGTCTCAACTAGCCTCGGTTTGTCTTGACTCGTCGCCTCGCCAGTCGACTTTATAAGGGAATAATCCCCAAAACGCTAAAGAGATTAGCAGCCCAAATTTATTTAAACAGTCGGTCGTTAACACACACTTGGTTTGTTCACACCTTTGAAAGAACTAATTTTTTTAATCAACTTAGGTAAAAAAATTACAACAACACAACAAAGGGGAGCATATTTTTTCAATTGCCTAAAATATATGAGTATATAACTTAATCGAATGAGGAAAGAAGAGACTAGACACGTTCAAAGTTTCATTCAGAGAACTATTTCGCCCTGAAGTGGTAGCTTCACATGGGCACTGGATTATTCCTAAACTGGTTAACATAAATACTGAGCCTCTCTCATAACATCACGTTGATACTTTACCCGCTGTCCACAAAAGGTAATTTAGTTGAAATATTTTGGAAGGTATCCAGTTGCATAGTTTTAGCCAGGACTAGATATGCGCCAGCGGGTGCACTGCCTGGTCACTTAACCCGGCACGGAAATCTCATTGAATGAACTCTGTTGGTGGCAGAGAGCGCACACGCTTCATTCTTTTCGAGGGTTGCTGGACAGTTTGAAAGAGCTTCCAGCATGGCCTTGATAGGCAAGTCTACCACGCTGTATCATTCAAAACTAGGCATAGTTCGCGACAGCGGTACAAATACATCTCCCAACATTCTTCGCTACATGAAGAAAATTTCTTGGTTAGTAGTCAGCAATTCATTGTGTTGGTCAAGGTTTAGGTTTTGATTACTGAAACCGCTTTCCCGAAAGGTGTTGGATTGTTCACACGCACCTACTATCGCAACGAAAAGTAGCTTTCTGAGAGGTGTTGGATTGTTCACACATATCTATTATCGAAACGAAAAGTAGTTACCCCAGGGGTGTTGGCTTGTTACACATACCTACTATCACAACGAAAAGTACTTTCCCGAGGGGTGTTGGATTGTTACACATACCTACTATCGCAACGACAAGTACTTTCCCGCGGAGTGTTGACTTGTTATACATACCTACTATCGCAACGAAAAAAACGTTCCCGAGGGGTGTTGGATTGTTACACATACATACTATCGCAACGAAAAAAACTTTCCAGAGGGGTGTTGGATTGTTACACATACCTACTATCGCAACGAAAAGTTTGACGCCTACAAACAATATGCAGGTCGGTGTGCATGGTTCTGTAGTCGTTTGTACACAAACCTAATGAAACTCTGATGTCAGAGTTAGGAAAGCGCTTGCGCCACCAAGAAACGCACAACTCGGGTAATGACGAACGATCAAGTTATAAAGAAGAGATTGTCGCACACACGTGCTTCTAACAAGGTGTGAGTATTGATTCAAGCTACCTAATTCAATGTGCAATTAAACTTTCCTCTTAGTGCAATACGGGCTGCTTTTCATCAGAATAAACTTCAACTCGAAAGCTTCATAGTGTGAGGACAAAGCCCTGTCCCACGCGTTCGAAAGAGCTTTCACCCATAACAAATAGCATGCTGACCGGGATGAATGCGAGTGTAATCGTGTAACACACATTTGGCACAGTTGATAATCTTGAAATACAAAATGGTTGTCTGCTAAGTTTCAAGCGAGGGGCTAGGAATTTGCTTGGCCATCCTAGCTGATGCTGAGAGTGGGTAACCATTATTGTCTACATCACCATCAGTCAGCGGAGGTAGCTACCAGCGGTTAAGGTTAACCCGTTGTCTACCATACCTTTCGGTACAAGCACAACTGCCCTCACCAGTTTCAGCAAGTTATATTTTCCCTCTGTGCCGATTGCGTCGCAAGTGTTAATAAACTCGACGAGATGATTTCATCCGTCAAGAAACCGATTGACGTCGAGCATGTTTAATCAAGTTAAAGCCATGTTCTTCACTGTTCTCAGGCCGGATAATGCTCCGACAGAGGAAGTCGTGGTAAGTAATGCACCTGCCTCCCGTCAGATACCAAAGACCAACAAGTCAGATCTGAGGAAGCCAAGAGGGGCGGTACATCCGTGCGTGCAAGTATTAACAGGGTAAAAACCGCTAAAAAAAACACAAGGGCAGAAGCTGGAATTAGCGCGCACTGATGACCTAGATAAAAACAAGTCATATGCGGTTACGAATCGGAATACCAACTTAAACTTACAAAATGAAGGTGTAACGATAACTATCTTACTGTTACGCCTCAGAGTATATGAAAAAAAAAATATAACAATAGCTTAACAAACAATAAAGCAAAATCATGGTACTCTCGACTGACGGACCCTTACTGACCTCAATTCTTCTAACTCCTCGTTCACTGTCATCACAGCAATAATTAGCAATTCATTTACAGGGAAACCGGCAATCCATTGGTTCACCATGTTCTGGACTTCTTGGCCTCATTACCCTGAGGCACGGATCGTACGACCGTGAGCCGACCCCTAATTTACTGATCAACGGACGGAGGGTCGGCCAATTACAAGTGGCTGCTCGGCCAGCCTGATCACGGCCAAGTACGCCTAGCCAACCAGACGACACGCGCTTTGTTTGGCACAACATGACTATATTGGTTGCTGCTCTTAGGAGAAGGTTGGAAGTAACAGCATTCATATGAGGGAGGTTTATCTCCGGTCGATCTAGGCCCGAAGAACGGCAGACGAAACCACTCCTAAGATGTTTTCTACAGGGAGGCGATCAGTGGGTTTACATAGTTCCCAAACAGAGGACACAAGGAGAAGGAATACCAAAAACGCAACAGTAAACACGACATAGCCATTATGATATTAAGCTAATTCAGGCCATAAATAATACTTAATAATCTTAACAGGTTATCCAAAGCTCCAAACGTTCAGATAAATTGCACTGAGATCACCATAAAATATTTGCACAGTACCGGTATTTAGCTGCTTCCTAACTTAACTTTACCACTATCAACTAGGTACATAACACTAACAGTTTAACAAGAGTCCTGGCACCTGGTGGCGATACTCTCGCTGTGTTATAAGGATAATACCCATAAACCAGAGACAGTAACACTGGGGCTTAGTCTACCGAATCGCGTGAAGTAAGGACCGCTGCCTCGAGCGTTCACACCTAAACAATACAATTGATTCACGTGACAATATACGCGACAACTGGCACCCGCGTACACTGCTCCCGTCAGTGCCGCAAACCTTGCCAGCTCAGTTTACGCGGGGGCCCAGGGATGGCCAGATACTGGTACTAATTACATCATCATGAGTATCTTGTTAGACATTGCTTCGTATCTTCTTGATCTTTCAGGCACTGTTATTTACACAGCTTCGTGGCGCCGTACGGTTCCCAATGGGCAATAGATTGCGTTGCAGGTCGTGTGTTGCTGAACGCTGCCATTAGACGCTAGCACCGCCCTCATCAACAAACGACTGTTTAACAGAGGCCGACCAGTCACTCAGCTCATCTACCAGACATCGTCAACCACTGACCCGGAATGGGAAACGATCGTGTTTCTCAGCATCTACGAGTAAATTGCAAACCTATTCGTCGTCAGCATTGCAATAGCCCGCCTATCGTCAGATTGTTTACCTCTTTCACCTCAAGCAGGAACGTGGGATGGTTTAGACCACCGCAGCGATTCTATTTCAGTTTCCAAACTAACCTTAAACTTTTATTTTCGAACAAAAAAATATTGCATTTTAGTACTCAACAACGCCTTTCCACTCCTGTATTAAATATCAAATGTAATGATAGCTGCAGACTGTAGCAGGACATATGACTTGAAATGTCCATGGAAAGGCGTCAGTAAAACATATTTCATATTAGACTACCATACAGCGCCTTTCCAACGACTTCTGTCAACTAAATTAGGCTCTTCTGTACAATACCCTTAGATTACTTTTTTAGACTTAACTTTCTCAATAGTAAATCCAATCGAACGAACCTCCAATCGAAGTCGGCAGATTCGTTTGCTTGGTCGAAAACTGCGGGTAGTGAATTCTACAGTCATCAGGCGCCGGTCAAATAAGTAAGGGGGGGGGGGGCAAACTCGGTTGATAACTTCAAGCTTGATCAGGTTTGGAACTCGACCAAGTTGAAATACGGCAACACACGGACGAGGGAAACAGGGTGGGACGTGCGACGACCGAATTCTTTTTTATCAAATTGTGGTGTAGGTACAGACATTTGAGTTTATAAAAACTCCCCTACAGCATCACCTCAACCTAAGGAATGTACGCTAACCCCTCGCTGTGGACGAGTGGTCAGTGTGTCCGACGGCAATGCCAACCTCATGTGTTGCACGTCGCGAGTCGAGTCCCGGCCAGGCCGCTCTGTCTGGTGGCGGGGAGTACAGCATCTCCCTCCCTCCGTGTCAGCCTAAATTAGTCACCCTCTGAATTAGGGGTGACGTAAACACATTTAGGAAATAATCACCCATGGTGCATGATGTGAAGAGCAAAGCCTGAAAGTGGTCCAATTCAAAGCTCGATTTGTGAATGTGGGGAAAAGAGAGCATTTGGAAAAAGAGAGCTACAGCTAAAAGTTGTTTTGTTTAGAGTTAGAATTTGGTAGAATATAAACAAATCTTGACTAAAACGACGGCAAGATCGGAGTGCGGTGTTCGTAGTTCATGAGAGCCACAAAACGGCTAAACCCACGAAGAATTAACGAGCCCTTAACATTTGAATCTAGGCATGGTGTGACTGACGAAAGGTTGAACACACGGATACAAACAACCTTTTTGGGCTTGAAAGTCCAAGGTGGGAAAAGGAGTCTAGAACGCAATCAGTTGCCAGAACAACAGAGAGGAAAGGCAATCCAAATATGATTAATTTCCAGTTGTTTACTAGCTTTTAAGCGCTTTCTGCCCTACAACAACAGGGCGTCTACCGGGTCAACTTACACAAGTTAGCACAGGTTCCCCTCATCTGTGAGTAAATACTCAAACATTTCAGCACAATTTAAATATATATAAACCATCCTTCGCAGCTCATTGAGAGAGTTCATTTCTTAGATTTAATGACCCTGGTTCGAGCCCCGGTGATGAATGAATCG
>SDVV010005977.1:0-18792 GCA_016164225.1 Gammarus roeselii
CTACATGTCCTCCCGACATGTCCTCCCTACATGTCCTCCCGACATGTCCTCCCTACATGTCCTCCCTACATGTCCTTCCTATATGTCCTCCCTACATGTCCTCCCTACATGTCCTTCCTACATGTCCTCCCGACATGTCCTCCCTACGTGTCCTCCCTACATGTACTCCCTTCATGTCCTTCCTACATGTCCTCCCTACATGTCCTTCCTACATGTCCTCCCGATATGTCCTCCCGACATGTCCTCCCTACATGTCCTCCCTACATGTCCTCCCTTCACGTCCTTCCTACATGTCCTCCCTACATGTCCTCCCGACATGTCCTCCCGCTATGTCCTCCCTACATGTCCTCCCTACATCTCCTCCCTACATGTCCTCCCGACATGTCCTTCCTACATGTCCTTCCTACATGTCCTCCCGATATGTCCTCCCGACATGTCCTCCCTACATGTCCTCCCTACATGTCCTCCCTTCATGTCCTTCCTACATGTCCTCCCCACATGTCCTCCCGACATGTCCTCCCGACATGTCCTCCCTACATGTCCTCCCTACATGTTCTTCTTACATGTCCTCCCGACATGTCCTCCCTACATGTCCTCCCTACATGTACTCCCTTCATGTTCTTCCTACATGTCCTCCCGACATGTCCTCCCTTCATGGCCTCCCTACATGTCCTCCCTTCATGTCCTCCCTACATGTCCTTCCTACATGTCCTTCCGATATGTCCTCCCGATATGTCCTCCCGACATGCCCTCCCTACATGTCCTCCCTACATGTCCTTCCTACATGTCCTCCTCACATGTCCTTCCTACATGTCCTCCCTACATGTCCTTCCTACATGTCTCCTACATGTCCTCCCGACATGTCCTCCCTACATGTCCTCCCGACATGTCCTCCATACATGTCCTCCCTACATGTCCTTCTTACATGTCCTCCCTACATGTGCATTGAAGATATTCGTAAAACAAGCTGATGGCAGTCAGATATTAAACTTTAGGACCCCTGAAACAGCGTTCCTCGGAATCTGTTTCCCGTCTCTTTTGTCCCGCGTATCCTGTAGACCACATGCATCCGTCTCATCCAATCCGTCCAGGAGACAGTAATCAGCCCTCTAGCGGCTGCTGTTGAAGTTATTGCTCGTAAAAATGAGCAATGGTACCAGCGAGCCGACGCTTTTTAAAATGAATTACTACAATGGAAGCGACTTCAGCCGCCGTCGCTTCGGATTCTCCCAAGACGAGTCGTCGAGCGACATTCAGGCTACCGGCGCTCTTTAGGCACACCAGCCGTCGACCGGCATTCAGGCTACGGGCGCTCTTTAGACACATCAACCGTCTACCGACATTCAGGCTACGAGCGCTCTTAAGGCACACCAGCCGTCGACCGACATTCAGGCTACGGGCGCTCTTTAGGCACACCAGTCGTCGACCGACATTCAGGCTACGGGCACTCTTTAGGCACATCAGCCGTCGACCGGCATTCAGGCTACAGGCGCTCTTTAGGCACACCAGCCGTCGACCGACATTCAGGCTACGGGCGCTCTTTAGGCACACGAGCCGTCGACCGACATTCAGGCTACGGGCGCTCTTTAGGTACACCAGCCGTCGACCGGCATTCAGGCTACGGGTGCTCTAGGTACACCAGTCGTCGACCGGCATTCAGGCTACGGGCGCTCTTTAGACACACCAGCCGTCGACCGGCATCCAGACTACGGGCGCTCTTTAGGCACACCAGCCGTCGACCGGCATTCAGACTACGGGCGCTCTTTAGGCACACCAGCCGTCGACCGGCATTCAAACTACGGGCGCTCTTTAGACACACCAGTCGTCGAGCGACATTCAGGCTGCACCGCTCTTTAGGTACACCAGCAGTCTACCGGCATTCAGGCTACGGGCACTCTTTAGGCACACCAGCCGTCGACCGGCATTCAGACTACGGGCGCTTTTTAGGCACACCAGCCGGCAACCGGCATTCAAACTACGGGCGCTCTTGAGGCGCACCAGTTGTCGAGCAAAATTCAGGCTACGTGCGCTCTCTAGGTACACCAGCAGTCTACCGGCATTCAGGCTACGGGCACTCTTTAGGCACACCAGCCGTCGACCGGCATTCAGACTACGGGCGCTCTTTAGGATCATAAACCGTCTTGCAACATTCAGGCTATAGACGCTCTTCAAGTCCACAAGCCGTCTAGCGACCTTCAAACTACAGGCGTTGATTAGGCTCACAAGCCGTCGAACGAAATTCAGGCTACAGGCGCTGTTTAGGTTCACAAGCTGTCGAGCAACATTCAGGCTACAGACGCTCTTTAGGCTCACAAGCCGTCTACAGACATTCAAGCTACAGGCGCTCTTTAGGATCATAAACCGTCGATCGACATTCAGGCTACAGACGTTGATTAGGCTCATAAGGCGTCGAGCGACATGCAGGCTACAGGCGCTCTTTAGGCTCACAAACCGTTGAGCGGCATTCAAGCTTCAGGCGATTTTTATGCACAGTAGCCGCCGAGCTACATTCGGACTACAGGCGCTCTTTAGGCTCAAAAGGCGTCGAGTGACATGCAGGCTTCAGGTGATCTTTAGGCACACAAGTCGTCGAGCTACATTCGGGCTACAAGCGCTCTTTAGGCTCACGAGGCGTCGAGTGACATGCAGGCTTCAGGCGATCTTTAGGCACACAAGCAGTCGAGCCACATTCGGGCTACAGGTGCTCTTAAGGCTCAAGTTCGTGGCCTGAATATTTCCCAAGTGCACGAGTGGAAAATGTTATCTCCCTCTGTCATATGAGATAACCGAAACAAATACTAGAATTTGCTTGTCATTTGTTCATTTTTTTCAACGATTATTCCAAAGTTTACAGTTGTCGAACGAGTTTTTTTATTATGAGGAGTCGAGACGTGGTACGTCTAACATCGTTACCATGACTCCAAATGCGTAGGAGAAAGCATTTATCAGCGTTACTCTATTGCGATTGTTCTGAATGCAAGCCATCTTGTGCCCTTTTGGTTGAGTAGGAGAGAAGACATCACTTACGTATTGTGTTTTCAAATGTTCGAAATTGCTTTTGCTATTTTGTTCTCAAACACTTTGCAACTGAGCTGCGAGTTGGTGTAAATATAATGTTAGAGCCTACTGATTACCGGTGAGAATGGTAGGATTAGGATTTTTTCGGAGGTTAGACAGATACAGAAGCAAGGCTAAGTCCCCCGAAGGAAGGTGGCCGTTGGCTTGACGCACCTCACATGCCTCACTTCGGGTCAGGAGAGATCTGAGAGCAGTGTCAGCAGCAGGGTCCGATATTTTTCACGCGTTTGCTCATGCTACATCATAATTGCTGGACTTCCCTACCCACGTCCATCCAGTTTCTGAACACGATGCCAAGTGCGGAAAAGCGCATCAGGGCCGCGTCAAAACTCACTCAGTTTTAATCATTCTCCAATCACATCTACACATTGCACGCTCTGTCACTGCCTTAACACTGATGTGTCTCCTCCCTAAAACCTGAATCACGCCATTCATCCACGTAAACTTCATTCTTCGTCTGGACTTCTGCCTACTCATCTCCGCTTTCATCATCAAATATTCACCAATTTCCCATCATCCCTCCTCACCAGTGTCCTTACCACCCCAGAATTCGTGATCTAATCAGTCCTCTATCATCCTCACTAACCTGTTCTATTTTGAACAAACTCAAGATTAATCCGATCCCTCAGCCTCACATCGGCTATACATTTCAAACATTTAATCGTGAAAACATTCGACCTTCTTCTCTTTTCCGCCCCGTAGAGCACAGCTGAAGGGTAAAATGAGCACAGCTCACTATACCCTTCAGTGCACCAAAGACTTTTTTTCTCAATATTTTACTGGTTTCCATTTCTACATCATTCTTGTCAATAACTTCCGGATCTGCTCTTTCTTGCCCTCTAAAGATGAGCTCCCGCCTACCTCTCGTTGGTCTCAGGTTCCTAGTTTCCGTTGTGCACAGTGCATCTCAATACGTCGGCTTGACCGCACGTGCTAAATGTACCCGAGTGTTCGAGCATGCCGGTGGTAGCGGTCGTGACGGAAACTTTGATTACCCATCCCCCAGCTTGCATCTATCAGACAGTTCGCCGGCAGTGCGACGCCAGGGTAACTTTGAACATTTCTTCCATTTTATCTTCTATCAACTTTGAAAACGACCTATGCATTCTTCAACCACTTGTATTTGTTAACCCAAACCTCGTTTCTCGCATTAATTATCATACTAATTTATGTTACATTTTTCTTCTTGTCATTGTTTGCTTATTTCAATAGATCAAGATATTATGCTCAATGCAGCTGTGCTCGTGCTTGCTTTTATTCCAAAAAATACACAGATATTATAATGCCCGCAACAATTCTTGCTCTCAAAACCGGCATCTAAGCACCCCCACACACAGCAACAATGTCAGCCTCCCTGACATTCTTTAACATTCAACAACTCTTCAAAATGCTCAGCTCACCTCTTTATAACATCACCACTCTCCGTGCATCACTGTTCCGTACATCACTGTTCCGAACATTATTGTTACCTAAATTACTGTTCCCTACATCACTGTTTCGTACATCACTGTTCCATACATCACCACTCTCCGCACATCACTGTTCCGTACATCACTGTTCTCCAACATCAACCGACCGTTTACATCTGTCACAACCTCCCCTTTCCCCGTCTCCCCATTCCTCACCACCTTCTTCCCTTTCCATACTACTGTATCTTCTTGCCTCCCCCACCTAGCCTTTATAAGTCAGGCGGGTTACTTCATCGTGGGGGCTTACCTGCGGTAGTGGAACCTGTGGCCCCGGCCACCGTGAAAGTTCCTTAACCCATCCATCATAACATCGCCGGTGGGATGGCGTCGTGCGCGTCGTCTCTGCGGTGTTGACTTACGCACACTGTGCGCTGTTCAGGCCTCTGGCCCTTCGACATTTTTCAGACACCAAGACCCCAACATATACAGTGCAGTTTTCCCGGGTAGAGTGAACAATCACCATCATTTCTCTCCTACAAAGCCGTGAGGTCAACGTAAGTTATTACACGAATCCCTGTCATACATGAGGTTATCCCTGCGCGCGTGTAGTTGCTTCGATGCTGTGAAGCCCACAGTACAAGAAACAATGCTCTGATATTCACAGAATCAGAATCTCACCACACAGGTGGCAATGATTTAACTGCCACCCTACCAACAAAGTCAATACAGATATCAGCAATAACTTTCCACCCCGCCTCTGCGCCGAACACCCCTCTTATCCTCGTCCGAACATACACGTGTCTGTTGGAATCGGGTTTCAGTCGGTGCACTGGCCTCGTTATTCCTAGCGAGGTGGAAACCGAGGCTAGGCAAGAAAAGCAACAACACCACCACCTAGCATCGTCGTTCCTCTTTGTTCATCTCACCACACGTTTCGCCTCCTTCCTCTTCTCCCTCTAGATGTCACCTGGCTGTACATCATACTATTGTCCATAATGCAAGAGAAAATGATGATGTTTGGGCAGATGTCTAACAAAGTTCCAACGAGCTTTAATTACTCAACTTTGTCGCTGTAATGGCATGGTGCGGCAGGCGTGAAGGAGGCAAACAGGAATCACACGACAAATTAATGAAACAGATTGCCAATGATGTTGACTCGTGTAGTTGCGAACAATGATGAATCTATTGCAGATATAAGGGAGAACCTAAAAACAATTTCGTTGTGAGGCTTATGCAAATGAAGTGCAATATTTTGAAAAACGGTCAGGTCGCAACCACTATACTGCCAGTTCATTGCCCCAATAGTAGAGTATATATCACCGGAACGCAAGTGAAGGATTATGGATAGGCGTTAATAGAGTTACTTTTGGTGTGCGGGGGGGGCGTAGGGTACCGGAACTGGTTTGGTGCGTGAGTCAGTGAGCCGAATGCTTATACATGATAACGGGTTATATATTTACATAAGGGTATTAGCATTTCAGTGCTTGGGGGGATATTGCATCTGCGTTGCCTCCATATTGCATTGCAATGTTAAGTCCTCTAAATGTTTTTTGGTGGGTACTGATGAACATACATTTTATAGGATTTTTTTATTGATAGTAATTTATATGTATTATTATATATTAAAAAGCCTCATTTTCCGGACACCTTCATGATGATTTTTCAACCTCGATATCATTTTCTACGTTGCTCGCTGTTGATCAATTTTACACGTAGCACAGATTCAATTAGTTTATTGTTATTTTTATCCGCTTGTATTAATCAGTGCCCTTGCGCTAAGCTTTACTTACTCCTGCAGTAACCCATTCATCCGTATTTCTTTGTGAGCAAACCGATGAAGGAAAATAGATACAATATTTACAGGATGACTGAATCATTCCTAGAGAAGAATCACTTAAGAGTATAATTGAATCAATCGATGCTTGATTGGTGGGTTCGTAGCGGTGGGGGGTTGGGATATTTTTTGTATGTTTTGTTCATTTATCACTATATATTTTTTATAGGATTAGAGTGGTAGGCATGTCTTATAACTCAATTTGCAGCCTTAGTTTGCGAATGGCCCTGTTTGTACCAGCTTGAAGGTAGGATTGCAGGCAAGATTCTGTGTTTCCCATCTATTTATTTCATATGTATATAGTATCTATAGAAAATAGTAAGGATTATTTGTCAGGTTGTTTGCGGGTTAAGGTATATGTTTTTCTTAGGATGCTGTATCTTCGTTACGAGAATTTATCTACCCCATATTGCATTATCCAGTTTTGAAACAGTTATATCAGTGTTCCATTACCGCGATGTTCCAGTAGCAAAATTTCCTCATCGTTTTTATGGGTTTCGTTACAGTTCTTTCCAATGCATTTTTTCAAATGCCTATTTAGGTAGACAATAACAAGTTTATTAGTATAATTTTTATATTTTTATATACATAAGAGCATACAAAGAATATTTACATTTTATGAACATTTTCAGGATGAAACCTGGTGAGGTACACGTACTTTCATCATTAAGTCGACTACATACGCTAGAGACAGTCTCACCCGGCTTGCGTCTCTTCCATGTTGAATCCGTTTCTTCATCGATTTCGTTAGCCAAGGCACATTGCTTCCTCTTTTTAGTGACGAAATGTGTATTTTCAATGGATTTTTGGGAATGTCCGGGTGGCCATAGGCAAGAGTTGTGCATGCGTCGAGATAGTAGCGTTTATTCTCAAATTTACTGAGGCAGGTTTTGATAGTGCATACAGTTTGGAGTTGGCATGCTTGCGCACGAATGTTGTGTATTGTCTCAAAGTGTGCGTATGTTTTCTGGATATGAATATCCCTGTATTGTTCATGTTTGATTTTGGATTGTGTCTGGTTATTGACACCTTTTGCAGCCGATTTTGTTGCGTCGGACTCGAGCAACATGCTGTAACACTTGAGTTGTAAGCAGATGATTTCACTCGGGTAGTCATCAGCTGTTTCGCTTTTCAGTAGTCCTAGCTGTCCTTTCTTGGATTCATCGAACAAGGGGTAATTTTTTGGGATAGTTGGAGAAGTCCATGTTTTCAGCCAGGCGAGCTTGGCGCATTGCCGCTTCAATGTCGGCCGCGCCATTGAACTGGATCAGCAACGAGTCAGTGTCCAAATAGATGAATGAGACGTTGTCACCGTAGCGTGGCTTCAGTGTATCATAGAAGGAGCTGTAGACTTTTGCTTTTGCTCTTTCAAGCACGAAGAATCCAATTTGTAGTGGATGAACCATTCGGATATTTTTTTTTGCTTGAGGATCATGATGACTGTTTCGGGGCCAATGGCGTAGCAGTTTTTTAGGAGCGGGTTGACAGCGTGTTTTCGGAACTCGTTGGTTGTGCACTGGGATATCCTTTATACGAAAACATAACTTTTTCACTCCGAAAATTCGACGTGAGCATCTTGACGAAACATTAGTAATGACTTCGACCTCCCTCTCTTGTGTTATCTTGATCCTTGGTACCAATGACAGTCTGTGGGTTCTTTATCAATGACATATATTTAGTCCTCACCTGAAGCTGTCGACTCGTCATATCGGTGTAGGATTCATCATCTGGGTGCGCTTTTTTCTCTGATATATTGGTGTTCTAGAATAACGCCCTTAGTACACACGTTAGATAGACGACGACCTTTGGGTGAAGTGTATGCAATACTTGTATTCCTATCCTTGTAACCAAAACTTTGTTTTCTTAGTCTTCAGCGAGCTTTTTATGGACGCTAATTTTTAATTACTGTTACATGTTTATAACATAGAATCGTTCCAGATTTGTTCTTGCTATTATCAACATTTCCATTCTTTATATTCCCGCAGATTTCCGAAACATACATAATTCTCCTAGCACTCAAACGTTTGAGACATGATTTTCTCTCCTCATGTTCCATTAACAATAATTTTGAAACAAAGTCAGATATACATTTGATTTTATTATGCAATTTTTACACTTCTTATACTCGACACCCTTCCTTTACCCTATTTGATAATTCGGTTTCCTTCAACGTTTGGGATTTTTCATGCATTTATCACGGATTGATACCGCCATATGCCGGCATATGTCGGCATATGCCTGTATAATGTAGGCGTATTCACGGTTTGATCCCGCAGTATGGCGGCATAAGCCGGCATATGCTGGTATAATGTAGGCGTATTCACGCTTGATGTCGGTATAATGTTGGCATTTACACACATTTTCATAAAAGGATTTCCATACACTGCCGGATGCATTAATACCTACTTAACCTAACCTAACCTATAGAACAATATCCTTTGCTACTTGTTACCAGATATTTACTAGGCATCAGCTTCATGCTATGTTATGTTAAAAGAATTTATCATCCTATCCTAGACTGACCTAACTTATGTACGGTATTCAGTCAATGTTTTATACGATGCATAATACATATCTCCACTTTACTAAACATTTTGATCTATCCTTTGCAGTTTTGATAACTTACACCTAATTATTTCTACTTCGCAATCAATCTCGAGTCATATATGTTACCAGAGAGGTCGGATTTTTTTCAATCTTAGGAGACATGATTCTCTCTCCTCATGTTTCATTATCAATAATTTTAAAACAAAGTCAGATATACATTTAATTTTTATTATGCAATTTTACACTTCTTATACATGACATCCTTTCATTACTCCATTTGATAATTTGGTTTCCTTCAACGTTCAAGATTTTTCATGCGTTTTATCACGGTTTGATACTGGCATATGCCGGTATAATGTAGCTGTATTCACGGTTTGATCCCGCCATATGCCGGCATATGCTGGTATATTGTAGGCGTATTCACGGTCGATGTCGGTATAATGTCGGCGTTAACACACATTTTTGTGAAAGGGTTTCAATACACTGCCAGATGCATTAATACCTACGCATACCAACCTAACCTATAGAACAACATCCCTTGCTGTTTGTTACAAGATATTTGATAGGCATCAGCTTCATGCTATGTTATGTTAAAAGAAGTAATCAATCTATCCTAGACTAACATAACTTATGTACGTTATTCAGTCAATGTTTTATACGATGCATAATACATATCTCCACTTGACTATACATTTTGATCTATCCTTTGCAGTTTTGATAACTTACACCTAATTATTTCTACTTCGCAATCAATCTCGAGTCATATATGTTACCAGAGAGGTCGGATTTTTGTTCAATCTTAGGAGACATGATTCTCTCTCCTCATGTTTCATTACCAATAGTTTTGAAACAAAGTCAGATATACATTTAATTTTTATTATGCAATTTTCCACTTCTTATACTTGACATCCTTTCATTACCCCATTTAATAATTCGGTTTCCTTCAACGTTCGAGATTTTCATGCATTTTATCACGGTTTGATACCGGCATATGCCGGTATAATGTAGCTGTATTCACGGTTTGATCCCACCATATGCCGGCATATGCTGGTGCAATGTAGGCGTATTCACGGTCGATGTCGGTATAATGTCGGCATTTACACACATTTTTGCAAAAGGGTTACAATACACTGCCAGATACATTAATACCTACGCAACCTAACCTAACTCCACTTTTCTCTACATTTTGATCAATCCTTCGCTGTTTGATACACACATCCAATTCTGATCTAGTAAATCATCAAAAACTTAACTTACGTACGGTATTCAGTCATTGATTATCACGATGCATAATACATATCTCCACTTATCTCTTTATTTTTGATCAATCCTTTGCAGTATGATACACACATCCAATTCTGAACTTGTAAATCATCAAAAAACTAACCTAACCTAACTTATGTACGATATTCAGTCACTGTTTTATTCAATGCATACCAAATATCTCCACTTGACTCGACATTTTTTGTTCTATCCTATGCAGATTTGATAACTTACACCTAATTATTTCTACTTCGCATTTAATCTCGACTCATATATGTTACCAGAGAGGTCAGATTTTTCAATCTTAAATGGAATGAATGTTACAAGTAATTCATATTTGTTTTCATTTAAGATTGAAAAAAATGACCTCTCTGGTAACATATATGAGTCGAGATTGAATGCGAAGTAGAAATAATTAGGTGTAAGTTATCAAAGCTGCAAAGGATAGAACAAAAAATGTAGAGTCAAGTGGAGATATTTGGTATGCATTGAATAAAACAGTGACTGAATATCGTACATAAGTTAGGTTAGGTTAGTTTTTTGATGATTTACAAGTTCAGAATTGGATGTGTATCATACTGCAAAGGATTGATCAAAAATGTAGAGATAAGTGGAGATATGTATTATGCATCGTAAAAACCAATGACTGAATACCGTACGTAAGTTAGGTTATGTTAGATTTTTGATGATTTACTAGATCAGAATTGGATGTGTGTATCAAACAGCAAAGGATTGATCAAAATGTAGAGAAAAGTGGAGTTAGGTTAGGTTGCGTAGGTATTAATGTAACTGTCAGTGTATGGTAACCCTTTTGCAAAAATGTGTGTAAATGCCGACATTAAACCGACATCGACCGTGAATACGCCTAAATTATACCAGCATATGCTGGCATATGGCGGGATGAAACCGTGAATACAGCTACATTATAACGGCATATGCCGGTATCAAACCGTGATAAAATGCATGAAAAATCTCGAACGCTTGTAGGAAACCGAATTATCAAATGGGGTAATGAAAGGATGTCAAGTATTAGAAGTGTAAAATTGCATAATAAAAATTAAATGTAGATCTGACTTTGTTTTAAATTATTGGTAATGAAACATGAGGCGAGAGAATCATGTCTCCTAAGATTGAACAAAAATCCGACTTCTCTGGTAACATATATGACTCGAGATTGATGGCAAAGTAGAAATAATTGGGTGTAAGTTATCAAAACTGCTAAGGATAGATCAAAATGTATAGTCAAGTGGGGATATGTATTATGCATCGTTAAAACATTGACTGAATACCGTACATAAGTTAGGTTAGTCTAGGATAGGATGATTACTTCTTTTAACATAACATAGAATGAAGCTGATGCCTATTAAATATCTTGTAACAAACAGCAAGGGATGTTGTTCTATAGGTTAGGTTAGGATGCGTAGGTGTTAATGCATTCGGCAGTGTATGGAAACCCTTAACAAAAATTTGTGTAAATGCCGACATTATACCGACATCGACCGTGGATACGCTCACATTATACCAGCATATGGCGGGATAAAACCGTGAATACAGCTACATTATACCGGCAAATGCCGGTATCAAACCGTGATAAAATGCATGAAAAATCTTGAACGTTGAAGGAAACCGAATTATCAAATGGGGTAATAGAAGGATGTCAAGTATAAGAAGTATAAAATTGCATAATAAAAATTAAATGTATATCTGACTTTGTTTTAAAATTATTGGTAATGAAACATGAGGAGAGAGAATCATGTCTCCTAAGATTGAAAAAAATCCGACCTCTCTGGTAACATATATGACGAGATTGATTGCAAAGTAGAAATAATTAGGTGTAAGTTATCAAAACTGCAAAGGATAGATCAAAATAAATAGTCAAGTGGAGATATGTATTATGCATCGTATTAAACATTGACTGAATACCGTACATAAGATAGGTTAGTCTAGGATAGGATGAATACTTCGTTTAAAATAACATAGCATGAAGCTGATGCCATATAAATATCTTGTAACAAACAGCAAGGGATGTTGTTCTATGGGTTAGGTTAGAATGCGTAGGTATTAATTCATCCGACAGTGTATGGAAACCCTTTCACAAAAAAGTGTGTAAATGCCGACATTATACCGACATCGACCGTGAATACGCCTACAATATACCAACATATGCCGTAAAATACCGGCATATGGCGGGATCAAACCATGAATACAGCTACATTATACCGGCATATGCCGGTATCAAACCGTGATAAAATGCATGAAAAATTTCGAACGGTGAAGGAAACCGAATTATCAAATGGAGTAATGAAAGGATGTCAAGTATAAGAAGTGTAAAATTGCATAATAAAAATTATATGTTTATCTAACTTTGTTTTAAATTATTGGTAATGAAACATGAGGAGAGAGAATGATGTTTCCTAAGATTGAAAAAAATCCGACCTCTCTGGTAACATATATGACTCGAGATTGATTGCGAAGTAGAAATAATTAGGTGTAAGTTATCAAAACTGCAAAGGATAGATCAAAATGTAGAGTCAAGTGGAGATATGTATTATGCATCGTATAAAAACATTGGCGTTAGTCTAGAACACCAATATATCAGAGAAAAAAGCGCTTCCAGATGATAAATCCAACACCGATATGACGAGTCGACAGCTTCAGGTGAGGACTAAATATATGTCATCGATAAAGAACCCACAGACTGTCATTGGTACCAAGGATCAAAATAACACAAGAGAGGGAGGTCGAAGTCATTACTTATGTTTCGCCAAGATGCTCACGTCGAATTTTCGGTGTGAAAAAGTTATGTTTTCGTATAAAGGATATCCCAGTGCAACCCCAACGAGTTCCGAAAACACGCTGTCAACCCGCTCCTAAAAACCTGCTACGTCATCGGCCCCGAAACAGTCATCATGATCCTCAGGCAAAAAAAATATCCGAATGGTTCATCCACTCCAAGTTGGATTCTTTGTGCTTGAAAAAGCAAAAGCAAAAGTTTACAGCTTCTATGACACACTGAAGCCACGCTACGGTGACAACGTCTCGCTCATCTACTCGGACACTGACTCGTTGCTGATCCAGTTCAATGGCGCGGCCGACATTGAAGCGGAAATGCGCCTAGCTCGCCTGGCTGAATACATGGACTTCTCCACCTATCCCAAAAAATCACCCCTTGTTCGATGAATCCAAGAAAGGACAGCTAGGACTACTAAAAAGCGAAACAGCTGATGACTACCCGAGTGAAATCATCTGCTTACAACCCGAGTGTTACAGCATGTTGCTTGAGTCCGACGCAACAAAATCGGCTGCTAAATGTGTCAATTACCAGACACAATCCAAAATCAAACATAAACAATACAGGGATATTCATAAGCAGAAAACATTCACACACTTTGAGACTGCACAACATTCGTGCGCAAGCATGCCAACTCCAAACTGTACGCTCTATCAAAAACTGCCTCAGTAAATTTGAGAATAAACGCTATTATCTCGACGCATGCACAACTCTTGCCAATGACCATCCGGACATTTCCAAAAATCCATTGAAAATACACCTATCGTCACTAAAAAGAGGAAGCGATGTGCCTTGGCTTATGAAATCGGTGAAGAAATGGATTTAACATGGAAGAGACGCAAGCCGGGTGAGACCGTCTTTGGCGTATGTAGTCGACTTAATGATGAAAGTACGTGTACCTCACCAGGTTTTACCCTGAAAATGTTCATAAAATGTAAATAATCCTTGTATGCGCTTATGTATATAAAAATATAGAAAATATAATAATAAGCTTGTCTCATTGTCCACCTAAATAGGCATTTGAAAAAAATGCATAGGAAAGAACTGTAACGAAACCCATAAAAACGACGAGGAAATTTCGTTATTGGAACACCGCGTTAATGGAACACTAATATAACTGATTCAAAACTGGAAAATGCAACATGGGGTAGATAGATTCTCGTAACGAAGATACAGCATCCTAAGAAAAAAATATACATTAACCCGCAAACATTCTGAAAAATAATCCTTACTATTTTCTATTGATATTATATACATATGAAATAAATAGATGGGAAACTCAGAACCTTGCCTGCAATCCTACCTTCAGGCTGGTACAAACAGGGCCGTTCGCACACTAAGGCTGCAAATTGAGTTATATGACATGCCTACCACACTTATCCTATAAAAGAATCTATAGTGATAAATGAACCAAACATACAAAAAATATCCCAACCCCCCACCGCTACGAACCCACCAATCAAGCATCGATTGAGTCAATTATACTCTTAAGTTATTCTTCTTTATGAATGATTCAGTCATCTTGTAAGTATTGTATCTATTTCCTTCATCGGTTAGCTCACAAAGAAATACGAATGAATGGGTTACTGCAGGAGTAAGTAAAGCTTAGCGCAAGGGTACTGATTAATACAATCGGATAAAAATAACAATAAACTAATTGAATCGATGCTACGTGTAAAATTGATCAACAGCGAGCAACGTAGAAAATGATATCGAGGTTGAAAAATCATCATGAAGGTGTCCGGAAAGTGAGGCTTTTTAATATATAATAATACATATAAATTATTATCAATAAAAAATTCCTATAAAATGTATGATCATCAATACCCCCCAAAAACATTTAGAGGACTTAACATTGAAATGCAATATGAAAGCAACGAAGATGCATTATCCCCCCAATCATTGAAATGCTAATACCCTTATGTAAATATATAACCCGTTAACATGTAAAAGCATTCCGCTCACTGACTCACGCACCAAACCAGTTCCGGTACCCTACGCCTCCCCTCCGCCCCCCGCACACCAAAAATACCTCTATTAACGCCTATCTATAATCCTTCACTTGCGTTTCGGTGATATATACTCTACTCCCGATGCTACTTTTCAGATCCACTCCGTAACCTGCTACTCCTGTCTCCCTCCCTGTAGTTGGCATTTCTCATGGACACCAGTATAGTTAAAGGAAACAAGAAAATCGTTGATAATTAATATCCTTCTCTCAGAGACAGTGACTAAAATGCAGGTATTAAAATGCCACTTCAGGCGCATTTCTTCGGAGAGCAGTCCTTTTTCAGGCACAATATCTCAGCTCGTGGTGTGGGACCCTGTTCAGCGCACGTCACGGCGCTTGGTGCAAAGCAGGGCTCTTTCAGCCATGGGATTGCCTCCACTGCCCTCCAACACCATCCATCGCCGTCCACCACCGCCGCCCACTGACCTCTACCGCCTTCCGTCACCATCCATCGCCCTCTACCGCCCTTCACCGCCCTCCACTGCCCTCCAACACCCTCCATCGCCATACACTACCGCCGCCCACTGACCTCTACCGCCCTCCGTCGCCATCCATCGCCCTCTACTGCCCTTCACCGCCCTCCACTGCCCTCTACCGTCCATTTCCGTCCTCTTCAGCCCTCAAGCGCCATCGACAGCCCTAACGTAACACCTTCAAACACTTTCACTAGAATGTAAAGCACTTCTGAACCTTGTTCCCGAGGTTGGCTTTGTATGTTATTGTTAGAAGTGTTTTTTCCAATCCATTTCGTAGTAGTAGAAGTAGGTCTGGGACGGACTGAAGAGTCTATTCTAGCAGTATCACAAAAATGAATTTGCAGTACAAGTAGCCCAGCCCAAATGAGGTGTCGGTCGTTCATGGGCTGCCTTGGCGGCAATAATAATAAAGTCACATTTTCTTAGTATGGGAGTGGATTAGTCTCCTCGCGTTTATCGATGCGGTTCTTGAAGGTGTTTACGTAATAACTGTTTACCACATCATGTGGTTAACGGTTCCAAATTGTTTGTATCTTGATTGGGAAGAAATTCTCGGCCGCTGATGTTCTGAATGGTTTTAGCTGCGGTTGCTGTCCATTATTCCTGTTCCTTGGCTTATGATCTCGGTCAAAAGAGGCTCTCTGGGCTAGTTCTAGTAGACCCGTTCAGGTATTTGATGGTTTCGATTAACTGACCTCTAAGTCGTCTACTTTCAATTGATACCAGTTTAAGTCTTTGCGGATATGCCGTATTACTTAGTGTCGGAATAATTTTTTTTGCTCGATGCTGAACACGTTCCATTTTGTTGATATCTCTACTTAGGTGATTAATATAAAAGGTCTCGTTGTTGGTCAACATCAGTCATATGCTGGTCTGCCCTTACGTGAGCGGAATTTCGATTTTGTGATTTGATATGCATAATAGTGCATTATGCAATACTAAAGTTTATTTGCAGCTTATCAGACCAGTCCACTTGCTTATTAAGACCGATTTGGATAGTATGCGATCTTGCTCATCATCTGCTTTGTCAGAGTTTTTGATAACTTACTAACGATGTCAGTGTTGAGGTCATTTGTATAGATTATAGAGAAAATGGGCCCAAGAACACTGTCCTCGGGTACCTACTCCTGATGTTACCGTAGCCCACTGACTTTTTCTTTGTTCGATATAAACCCGTTTCTTGCTGCCCGTGAGTAAATTTCGGAGCCACCTGGCCACGTTCCCAGTTATGCTGAGCGTCTTTTCATTTCTCAGTAGGCGTTCATGGGAGACTTTATCAAACGTTTTTTGAAAGTCAAGGTAAATAATCGACATTTTTGGCTTCATTGAATATCTCTGTGACCTTATTGAAAAAGTCCAGGAGATTAGACAGGCAGCTAAGTTTGCTCCTGAAGCCGTCTTGGGTTTCCTTGATGAGGTGGCTTCTCTCAAGGTGACTTGTTATACTTGTCTTTATCAATCTTTCCAGGTTTTGCCGACCACAGATGTGAGACTGATTGGTCTATATCGGCGAGCAATTGCTTCTTGAACTTCATTATTCAGCAAAGAGGGGGGTTGTTTATGTGTACTTTCTCTCCAGGATGTATCGCTTGCTTCCTTGCCCCACCCCATCCCTAAGAAACGCAGAGCATTCATCAGCGGTTCTGCCATCGAATTAGAACCCGAAGTCTGTGTTTGTGATTACCTCCATCGAGCTGTCAAAACTCGCTACCCGAAAATTGTAGTTTTACCTAGCTGATTCCGTGGCGTTCTGTTTCCTGTGATTTAAAATTCAATAGTATGGTGATCACCTATCTTTTCTTTAACTGTTAGCAGCTTTACTAGTTGTTCTTTAGTTGATAGAACGAGACCTAAGATGTTAGACCCTCTAGTTGGTCCTTCCACGTCCTGTTTTAGGTGTCATTATTGACGAGTCGTATCATCCTGCCACCCGTAATTCAGCTGCTAGTTCCGTTCAATTGATGTCAGGTAGGTTGAAATCCCCCATCAATATTCTCTAATGGGATGAGAAAATGACATTGTCCAATTCGTCAGAGAGAACATCTTCTTCCCCTACGGTTACCCTTGGATTTCGGTATACTAGTACAATTTTTAGGAATATGTCAACCTGGACAGGAAAGAGAATGCCACCAACAACAGCATCTGTGAGCATTGTTTTTTTAAGCCCTAGTTCCGTAATGTGGAAAGGCTTTCATTATGATTCCATGTATTATTCTTATCACACCCACGTTGTTCGAGCCCGGCGATATTGAAATTGTTTTGGTTAATACGCACAACATAAACTGGAATTCAAAACAACGTCGAATGAAACGTTGCGTGAAGTGAATATATATTACGTAGTCAGTCACAGGCAGTGGAGTGAGGATACATCACTTAGAATCATGTCACAGGCAGTGAAGTGAGGATACATCACTTGGAAGCATGTCACAAGCAATGCAGTGAAGATACATATTTTAGAGTCATGTCACAGACAGTGGAGTGAGGATACATCAAACGTTGTTTATTTGAAGGTTTGCGGACCTCAATCGTTTTTTATTTGCTTGTGAACATCAATCGTGGTATAATAGCTTGTGATCCTCAACGGAGGTTTATTTGTTGGTTGACCTCAACCGTGGTTCATTCGTTTGTGGACCTTAATCATGATTTACTTTTTAAAGAAAATCACAACCTAACAGTTATGAAATCAAGTTTGCGAATAAATAAATATGTTCTTGATTTTGATACTTCATATGCGAGTATGGTACAAATTTAAGAAGAGACGTATCACCTTCACGATAGCACTGTTTTTTTAAGAACGGTTCATAGATTTCTTGAATCAATTTGCTGTTTGTTCATCCCAGTGTTCTGGCATGGCACAATGATCAAATCTGCACGAAATAATTCATGATTCTTTTCGGCCTTTGTAAACAATTCTGAACTGTCCTAAAGAATTCAATTAACTGAATTACGGGACAATTTTTAACTTTAGTGTTCGACAGCCTATATCTCAGAACCGTTAATACTATCATGTATTGCTCGAGGTTCTGAATATATTACGTTGAATACGGCATTCTCCCGGCCTGTTAATGCACATTTATTCACACTGATGCACGCTAGGAATGAGAGAGGGTGTGTCAGGTCCGGCATTCTCCTGACCTGTTAATGCACACTTATTCACAATGACGCACGTTAGGAATGAGAGAGGGTGTGTTAGGTCCGGCATTCTCCCGACCTGTTAATGCACATTGATTCCCACTGACGCATGTTAGGAATGAGAGAGGGTGTGTTAGGTCCGGCATTCTCCCAACCTGTTAATGCACATTTATTCACAATGACGCACTTTAGGAATGAGAGAGGGTGTGTTAGGTCCGGCATTCTCCCAACCTGTTAATGCACATTTATTC
>SDVV010005978.1:0-18792 GCA_016164225.1 Gammarus roeselii
CTATGTTCCCGAATGTAACTCATTCTTGGTGTAAATCCCCCCTGCGTTAAAGACTTAGCGATCCTTACAACCAATGTATTATACTTGTATCATTGACTACGTCACCGTCCATGCTAGCACCGCCGTCATTCTCAATTTTAGCATAAACCTTGCGTTCTTGTAATATATGTAAAAATGTATCTCTCTATCACTCCCCCTGCACCTCGTCGCATCTCTCTCTAGGATTAATAATAGACAAACACCCGCCGTCGATCAAATGGAGTCAGAAACAACTCAACGCGATTCAATTATGTGGCCGATCAATTTATAACTGCCGTTCGTTCCATATCCTTGAAGGCTCAACGGTCAGTCAAGCGCTGAATCCGTGGCTAGGGATTGTGAGGACGGCAGGAGATCAATTTAGGCCGTTCAATTATTCATTTTTAACTTATCACCATTATTATTCATCAATCTACTAGCAAATTCGATGCCCTTATTTTATATTTCAAACTAGTTTATTTTTTTGCAATGCGATACTCGTATTTCTCAATCGTTCAAACATTCAATCATCATTTTTATTTCAATCTCGTTTTTTATTCATTATAGCAATCAATTATTGAACAATTAACGTCAATCATCCCTTGCCATTAAATTATTCTCAACAATTTAATCCTTTTACAATCATTTCATTATTCAACTCACAAACATCCAATTGTAGCACCCAAATTAAAACCCACAGACACATTCTAAAACTCTCGAGTTTTAACAAAGCAAGAAGATCAATTCTCTAACACACCCAAAACATACATTAAAAACCGTGACGAACGAGGAAAAAGCATGTAATCAACCAAACAACAGACGTGAATAAGATATCAGGACATGCGAGCAACTTACGCTGAAAAATATAGTAAGTGGTGTGGAATACTTCTACACGAACACGTCATAGTACCTATATACAAAATCTGATGAAAATTACTCTCCAACTAAGTCCAAAACAGGGTTAAATCAACATTTCTCTAACTAAAGTAACCACGACTTAATGGTAACATAATGTTATATATACATATAAAATAACAAAATGATGCAATAACCGACCAATTATGCCTGAAATAGTGTACTACATGGACGATGCATACCTAAAATATCCTAAAAAATCCTATAACTGTATGAGATAACTTTTCAAAATTCCAGAAAACACTACAAATTCAACATAAATGAACCAAATATTACAAAATAAACATAACACAATATAATAACTTACAATAAATCCATATCGTTCATGTACTCTCGCTATTGGAACACCGCGTCAATGGAACACAGATATATCTGGCTTAAACCTGGATAATGCGTTATAGGGTAGATAGATTCTCGTAACGAAGCTGCTGCATCAACCCAAAATACAAACATCAACTCGCCAACTACCTATAGATATTATATTCAAATGAAATAAATAGATGGAAAAACACACAGAACATTGCCTAAATTTACTATCAGGCTGGTACCAAGCATCCAACCAAATTATGCCCCAACTAGATATGAGTGCAAAAATATATGTACAGAAATATACATAGAATTTTAATCCAGACATAAATATATATAACGAAATATTCACTCAAACAAATAAATAATGACAAATCAGCCATGGGAAAAATACAATTCAAATAACTGATACAAGTAAACTCACCTAGTTTGCCAAAGCGCATCTAATTTTTTGCCTAGGGATATCTACACCCCACCTCTCTAGAAACATTCAGAGGACTAGCATTGAAAATGCATATATGCAGCATGACATGCAACGAAGTTGGAATACTGTATACCTAAGCATTGAAATGTTAATACCTTTATGTAAATAAAAATATTCCGAAAGCTATCCATCTATCCAAATGAGTCGCCCGTTAGCTGATTCAAGCGTCAAACTAGTTTCTACCCACTCGCCTGACTCAAGGTTGCACGCATTGCGCCGGTGACCTCCGTCCCTACCCCACCCAAAAGTGACTCTAGAATGCCGTTTTAGGCGACATATACACTACTTCTAAAGATCAATATAACTTCCAAATTGCCCTATACGCGTTCAAAACTTTTCACAGAAACTATGATCAAGAACTGTTCAATTCAATTAAAAATTCTTTTGGATGTGCTCAATCATTTCACAAGAAATGCGAATAACCTTGTAATATCACGTCATAATAGATCCAAAACCAAATCCAGTATCAACTTCAATTGTGTTAAAATTTGGAACTCTCTAACTCCTGTTTACCGTCAGAATAATTTCCTATCAATCTTTGAGTCAAGAGTGGAAGAGTTACACTTATCATCATTCTAGTCCAACAATGATTTACTAGCACTCTATTGTTTTCTCAACGTCTCTCAATCGTATTTGAATTTGAAAAGAAAGTCCGGGCTAGTGCATGTTATTTGAACGACGGGTCATGACGTCATCGCATCGTTGGTGACATAACCAGCAGCAGAGCCAATGAACGAGGCGTCAAGGATGCCGGCGGGTTGCCATTGGTCGAGTCAAACACAGAGGGACAAGAGAGACGTAGAGACGCACTGGGAAAATGATGAGGAGGGCAGAACATCACGAGACGGCAGGGAGCGACTTCAGACCTAGTGGGCAGGCCACCGGCCTTAGGAGAGGGCCTGAGGACAGGAGGGCCGAACAACGCGAGACGTCGGAAGCAGTAGGAGATTGCTGCCGTGGCAAGTTTTCTTCAAGACGAGCTAACTTCGGCTCAAGCTTGAAATATGGGCGGCCGAGGCCGTTCGATATTTGGGATTTGGAAAGAGGTGACAACATGTGGCTCAAAGATTGTCGACCGTATTGGCGTGCCACGGTCGAGTCATTCACCCGCGGCCGAGGCAGTGATACTGTAGCCTCATCATGGCTCTCTGCCGGTTAGCTTTGCACAGAGGCAGTGCGTAACCGATGACGGACAACTAACTGAGTTTGAAATTAACATCGCATACTGTTCTTTGCGTCTAAGCTCGAAAGTTTACCAGTTTCCAGGGTATAGAAACTTCTTTTTGATGTATCAAAATAGGAGCCGGTCACCGCTCTAAGCCGAATATCGTTCCGAGACCGAATATCGTCTCGTAAAGGTAAAAGTTTTCAACTATATTGGAGAGACCGACTATCATCTCTTTAGAGCGAGAGCAATAAGGCGCCTCAGAGGGATACCCTCGGGGGTATCCCAGGCTCACCCGCCTTCCCGTGGTGTCCTCGTTATCCACCAATATTCATTTGTCCCTTTGTGTAAATACGTTTTGAGTTAGAAGATCCCTCCACCGTCCCCCCCTTCCAGTTTGTGTAGCTTCATCCCCCCCCCCCGTGGTGCACAAATAGGTGAGCCCTCACTGACACCGGGTTTGTTAATTTACAATTGAAACCAATTGAAAAACAAAAACAAAAAAGTTGTTTAAAAAAAATCTAGATTCGAGGCTAGTTTCAAGAGCAATTAAGTTAGTATATATATTCGCATATACAACATAAATAAATATAAAGAAGGCCCCCTCTTTCTTACCCAGAACCTTGGGTAGAAGCCGGGAATCAAAAAAAAATTGGCAAGACCATGCCCTATCGGAAAGGGGCTGACGGCCATCCAGAGCGTCGCACTCAAACAAGTCTGCAAGAAAAAAAGACGAGCCCCTCAGAAGTTCCTCATCGACAGGAGATCTGACTCAGGTCGTAATCGACGACACAGATGAACGCGTCTTGAAGCTGGACGCGGATATAACCAGAATGCAGGATACCCTGGGCAAGATATGCAAAATGATAGGCCTTCCCGAGCAGCAGACTGAGGACTGCTCGGCGCCCTCCAGTGAAGTCGGTGAACGTCTCACTAAACTCGAGAACCTTTGTGTAACTATGAATACCCGACTAGAAGAGTTGATGAAAATGATAGAGGCCAGGGAATCCGTAACCTGTTCGTGTGCTTCCACCTCTGACCTCTCCGATAACATCGCTCTCCTCCCAGCTGAAACTCGCAACGCCCGTACACCAAAAAACTCGAAGAGGAGACGATACACACGATTTAATGACCCCAACCTATTCAACAACAGCCCTAAATTCCCCGAACACTTGAAATGAAATTTGATGTCAATGACAGACTGTATATTTGTCCATATAAACTACGAGAAGAACTGGGCTCCATGACTGGCCGTCCAATTCTCAACATCACCACCAGCGGTGACGATAGCTTTACCATTATAGTAGAAACAAGACTTCAAAGTAACACTATACTCTCCAAAAACCGAATATGCAAAAACCTTGCAAAATTATACCACACCCAACTTTTTACATGAGTTCAGGCCTGATTTACATCGAGGGTGTCCCGAGTGATGAAGTCGACGAATTCATCACCGGACTCATCCAATACGAGGAATGTATAGTCGAAGCGCAAATCGCAACAAAAATCAAACCAAGAAGAAACACCACCATGGCCCTTCTGCTTATATTCAATTGCCCCACCCCACCCAACTACATAGACATACCTTTTTTTGACGCCAAAACCAAGGTGACACCCTTTGAAAGACGTCCGATGCGATACTATAAATATCAGAAATACGGACGGACACACTAGCCAAAATTGTAACAGGTAAAAGAAGATACCCACACTGGAAAGAATGATATACTCACCCTAGTTGACTACTTTGAAATGCATGCAGGTCTTAACAACATCCAGTGCGGTGGCCGTAATCGCACCTCCACAACGGACCACCTCGTATGATTAAAATCAGACATTAGACAGGCCTTCGTCCGAAAAGAACATGTGGTTTCCATATTTTTCGACATTGAAAAGGCATACGACACTACGTGGAAATACGGGATCATGAAGGATCTCCACCGTAAAACTTTTGATAGGTCGGCTACGACTTTTCATCAACCAATTTCTACAGAATCGCACCTTCAAGGTCAAGGTTGGCGACACTCAGTACCCGTCATATCCACATGAAATGGGCGTTTCCCAGGGAAACGTCCTCAGTGTCACTCTTTTTATCCTCAAAATCGATCAGTTAGCCGACATTCTTCCCCGAGACGGAAGACTGCTCTCATCACTATACGTAAACGACCTACAAATAAGCTACAGACACCCCAGGCTCATAACGATTCAACATGAACTCACGAAGTGCCTAAACCTAGTCGGGAACTAGGCTTCCCTAAACAGATTCCGATTTTTGCCCTCTAAAACTACAAGCATGCACTCAACCCTTGTGCCCGGCTTACACCTGAAACCAGCCCTAACACTGCACAACACATCTGCAGCATACGAAGAAACGATCAAATTCCTGGGTCTTATGTGGGACCCTAAACTCACGTGGCGACCCCACATCGCAGCCCTGGCGACTCGCTACAAAAGGTCGACAGGACTTATCCAATCACTAACATCCCTGAAGATCGGTGCCGACATGGACACCGGAGGGACGCTTTTCAGAGCAATAATACGATCGCGCATGGATTACTGAGCCGTTGTCTACGGATCTGCAGCCAAAACTACTCTCGACCATCGCAAACAATGCTTTGCATATCACAACCGCTGCGTTTTGCTCCACTCCAATCGAATCCCTTAACGTGCTCGCTAACGAACTTCCACTTCCGTTCCGGCGAGACAAACTTTCATTACAATACTATTTTAAGAGTAGAAGTCTAATCAACAACCCAGCAATCAGCAACATCACCAACATATCCAATAAGCGCCATTTTGTGGCTAAAAAGAATATATGACCACTGTTTTTCCTACTTATGGACAACCTGCTGACCTCACTAAACATCAGTCTTAAAGCTATAAAGCCTCCATTTTCCTACCGAATAAATCAAATTAACATACCAACATGGATGATCAACCCTCCACCGGTCAACCTAGACCTGCAAATGTACCCTAAAGCAACTACTCCAACCAACGCGTACCGGAAGGAATTCCTTAGACTACTCGAGGAAAAATATTTAGAGCGCCGCCACATATACACTGACGGCTCCAAAACCGCGGACGGAGTGGGAGCCGCCGCTGTGTGCGGGGACACCCCACTCGCGACTACCATCCCACTAGAGGCCTCCGTGTTCTATGCGGAGCTTCGCGCACTCAAACTAGACATCTCTATTGCAAAAAACATATTGCTTCCCCAATACGTCGTATTCTCAGACAGTCTGAGTGTCCTCACCCAGCTTAAGACATTGTACTACGAACACCCAGTTCTACGTAAAATGCTGCACAATCTCTTTGTGATGACCAAGATGGGTCAGGGAATTGGAATTCTGCTGAATCCCCGGCACGCGGAAATAAGAGAAAACGAACTTGCGGACTCGCTTGCTAAACTGGCATCTACTCACCAAAAACAATTTTTCGCAATACATTACCGGGACTGGTTCCCTATTTTCAACTCCCATATAACATCCCGATGGGATGAAATGTGGCAACAGATTGGTCAAAAAATGCTTGCAGTCAAACCCTCAGTCGGAGAATGAGAAATAAAGTACACCAACAGAAAAGACCAACTGTTCATCAACCAATTGTGCACGGGACACACTTGGATAACTCACAACCTCATGATGAATGTCGACATAGGACCAAACGCACCACCTTGCCCCTGTTGTCATCAAGTGGCTATCAACGTGAAACACTTACTGATGGAATTTAACGCACTCGCGGCAGACCGACGAGCGTTCCTAAATCCCCCGTGCAACCTACAAAGCCTACTCACGGACCCAACCTATCGTAAAAACCTTATCGCCTTCGGAAAACACACCGGACCATTTGAAGCTGTCTAAGCCCCAAACACCTGTGGAAGTGAGGTGGTCTCTCCCCCCCATTACGCACAGAAATAACAACACATTTTACGAAGATACGCGTTAACTCTTTACTCTCCCGTACGCGTTAGTACGCGAATATGCCACAATTGAAACATGAACTGAATTCATCTTGACATGACTAATATTTTCGCACGCGAGTCCGTGCGGACTTACCTGTATCAACGACGGTCGCGCCCTACGGGGGAGCCTATTATGACTCGCGTTGAGACTATGATGGAAATGAGGCTCAAATCTAATCTGCCGGCTTACTGGGGTCATGCTAATCTCAGTTTAGCGACCAACCAGGTCGAGTGTCTCTAGTTTAAACATGCAAATGTAGAATTCTGGTCATCAGTCAAACGTGTCAATCGGTGGGCACCGTCGTGGTGATTCTTCAACTTTATTATCGTTAACCTGGGCACTGACTCAGGGGTTGCTTTGGGTTGGAAGCTTGGCCAAATTGGGCACGGTGTAGTGTGCTCAGAGTGATGAATCGATACCATAACTGTATTAGTTATTTGCTAAACATGTTATAAACCTCAGTCAAGAGTTATTATCCACGCAAGCAATTCAATGTTTATAAACCTCCATGTCTGGCTTGTCTCCTCTATTTGCTTTGGTCTCTTTTTCACTGTCACTGTCCCTTTATTCTTAAATAATCTTCAATCTTTGTTCTGTTACACATTTGTTACCTTGTTTGAAGCAGATGAATTACTAGCTCAACAACCTTGCAGTATATTTAAATTCTCATTTATTCAATATTAATAGGACTCACGTCAAATGGTGTCAGGTGCTTAACTGTCCGTGCGTTGGTTTCCAGTTGGTGTCTAGGCTTGATAATTCAAGATATTTTAGGATAGATTATTTTAAGATAGATAACTACAAGTGGTTAGTATGTAAGGATTAGGTTGCCCCAGAAGCTCTCAATAGCTTGAATGATAATAATAATAATAATAAAATCTTAATTGACAACCAACATGGGCATAGTTTTACAATCGAGACATCTTATTTTAGGGTTACAGTGTGAACAAAGGTTTAAAATTACTGCTCACAACTAAGAACAAGTTACGGCATACAACTCTATCCTGCCTATGCATATAGTAATTCTCTCCATCGCCCTAACAATGACGAGGCAGCAAGCGCATCACCAGAGCAGATTGCAACAAGTGTTTCATTTGGGGAGTTCATAACTCTAGTCATAAGGCTGTGTGCCGCTTTACAGAACAGTACCTTGATGTAGGGCCTTTCAACTTTGTACTCTAAAATATCATGAATGTAAAATGAAATAATATGTAAATTGTACAATCTTGTTGTTGCAACTGTTTCAACTTGCTCAGTTTCTTGTAAAAACTTTGTTAAAGAAAAAAACTCCACATGTTTTTGTGTAGTTACCTTTCTACATAATCCATTCCAATTTTAGATAAATTATTCCATAATCTATGTAAAAGGCTAATTGATTCAATAAGCATTATTGTTTGAGACTTTGAAGTACATTTCTTGCAGTTTATTTCTAATAAAAAGTTTTCTCCTTCTACCTACAGTTGTTCAGAACTGTCTCAAATCTACTAAGCAAAATGTTACCTCAATTTCTCAATAAAGTGGCATTTCTTTGAACAAAAGTTCTTTCTATGATCTTTAGTCAGTTAGCTAGCTACTAGCCTTCAAAGTAGTGTTGACCAAGATGACTCCTACCCCATTTTTTGCATAATTTAAAATAACTCAAAAAGTACTTTGTCTTGACGCTTCGTATGTACTGGCTGTATAGCTACTATCATGACCACAAAGTACTATAAATTTTATCATTCTATCATCCACCAACTAGAAAAGTTATCCATGAAAAAACATGCCGTGGCTATGGCTGCTAATTGGGGGTGATTCCCAGCACTAAACGTGGTGATTACCCGCTACCCTCATCTATCAATAACTCAGATTAAAAGTTTGAGAGTACCAATACACAGAGCATGCCTAGGTAACAGTTGCTTGAAATAAAATGTTACTCAAATTATTTTTGTCTTGACAGGTCTTTATGATTATTTTTTGCTGTCATTGTTCTTGACTTGTAAATAGATTTTTTTCTGATTTCACTGCAAGAAACAAAGTTTTTCTTCAATAATTGAACACTAACTTTACTATAAGTAATTTCTCCTTATCCTGAACTATTTATGATCCTAAAGTAATGTTGAATGAGCTAATATTTTGAAAAAAAACTATCTTTTTATTACTACAATAAAACAAGTATATTGGGTATTCCTGCAATTCTATTGCAAACTAATTGCATCAACATGAATACAAGGCATGCTAGGTGAGGTATTGTTACCTTTGTATAAAAATATATTGAAAAAAAGTTTGTTCCTAGGTGTTAAACCACATGGAAAAATGAATAAATAAATCCTTTCAGGACCAAAGCATTCTGATATTGGAGGCCTGTGTTCCAGCCATTCATTAGTTGAAGCTGAAGGACCAAAGCTCAAAACAAGAAAACGCTGCAGGTCCTGCTATGAAATCATTGCAAACAATGAAGGCAGTTCAGAAGCAAGACAAAAAGCAAGGAGAGTGGATACCTTATGTGATTCCTGTGATGGAAAGTCATCTCTGTGTATCTTGCTTCTCATATAGGCATTCACTCAGGCCGAGACATCACCATGCGTTATAAACATTGTGTCATCATTAAATTAGGTAGTTGTGGTGTCATTATTTTGGTCATTCACTTTTAGATGTCATTATATATGAGAAAAATTGAATTTAATCACTTGAATATGCTAAAAGATGCTAACCACTCTGCAACCATGGCTGTGTGGTTAGCGTGTCTAACTGCAGTGTCAGCCTCTACCAAGTTTGAGCCCCGGCATGGACACGGTGGTCGTGTAACGGGGCCTAACTTGGTCATCCTCCTAACTAGGGGGAAACGGCTGTATGTCTATAGATACATACAAAAAAAGTAACAACAAAATAGATGCTAGGGATCACCCCCAATAATTTTTTTCACCTGGGGTGATTCCTTGCAGTTGTATCACTGTATATATATTTCTACAAAAGAATAGCTACATTTCTTTCCTAAATACTTCTTATGCAACAAACTACAACACACTCCAAGTATCACCACCAAATTTGGCTACAATCCATTGGAAACTAGCCACAGCATCAAAGTTTGCAGAACATTCATTTTTCTGAACCAAAATTATCGGGACCTGAAAAACAGACTATCACTCAACACATTGAGTGCTACGTGCCCCATATGTGGTACACGCAAAGATGTCCCAAACTGCAACGTGCGCCGGATATGGTAAACTCATTTAAAAATATTTAAAGAATATAACACATATAAAAATATAAAAAATCATATGACGTAAACCAGGGTCATCTTCTTATGAACACTTGGTAGAGTAAAGAGAAATAGGATTATAAAAGCACATAATAATGGTAGAAAATTTATTCAGAAAGATATAAGTAGTTCAAATCAAGCACAAGTTGTTCAGTGCTGAAAAATGTATTTCCGCTTATGTATGAATTCTTATAGAGGAAACCATAAACACCGGATATTTGAAAACATTTAAACTCAAGGTGAATGCCTCAATGAGAAGCAAGATACACAGAGAGATGGCTTTCCATCGCAGGAATCACATAAAAGGTATCCACTCTCCTTGCTTTTTGTCTCGCTTCTGAACTGCCTTCATTTTTTGCAATGATTTCATAGCAGGACCTGCAGCGTTTTCTTGTTTTGAGCTTTGGTCCTTCAGCTTCAACTAATGAAAGGCTGGATCACAGGCCTCCAATATCAGAACCCTTTGGTCCTGGAAGCATTTCTTAATTCATTTTTCCTGTAATGAGTGACATGACTAGACATTCTTTAAATTTGGTTGCACCCATTATTTTTTTGTTGGCTATAAAACTGATTGTAAAGTACCCATGCATTTACTACAGCAGTTCCTGTCAACAACTCGAGGGCCAAGTTACGGTACCACTTTGTGCTTCTTCTGAGTTCAGCATTGTAAGATGTCATCTGATCTGATTTATCAACCCGACATTTAGCAGTACTGTAGTCTAGAACGCTTTGAGGCTTGAGTATTTTGGTACCATTTCAATCCTTTTTCCCTGAGGGTTGAAGATTGCCTAAATGTTGGGGCACTGTAGACAACGTTAGCATGTTCTTTTTATCTTGCCAGTTGCAAACTCTCACTCTTTTGCTGTTCATCAAACCTATGATTTCCCGTTTCTTCAGCTTGGCCTTTGCAACAGAGTGGGGCAATGCTTTTTAGTTTTTCTGCACAGTTCCACAGTAGTACCTTTTTTCCGGTAAGAGTTTTTCAGTCAAGGGAACGGACAAATCAAAATTATCCGCATAAATTGGTAATCCCTGCAGAAGAAGAGGCCTTGAAAGCTGCAGTACAACAGACTCTAAATGCTGAAATGTTGGTTCTATGGCCATGTTGCAAGAATATATGAGAAAATCCCAAGTGTACAAGTTGGGTGTGCAGAGCTTACACAGCTTTATTCCATATTTATGGGCTTTCCCAGGAATGTATTGCCTAATGATTACTCTTCCTTGGAAAGGAATGAGAGACTCATCAATGACAACACTTGATCCTGGAGTGTACACTGACCTGCAGCTGTGAGAAAAACTGTCAATCAGTGGCTGGATTTTATGCAACTTGTTTTGTAGATCAATCACTTCATTGTCATTGAAATGAAGCATATTCAGTAGTAACAGGAATCTGTCTCTGGACATATGATTTTGAATGGAAGAATAATTGTACATCTGTTTTTTGGACCAGTATTGCTCAATTTTTGGTTCTCAAACAAGACCCATGCATATAAAAATCCCAAGAAACTTTGTAATTTCTTTAGCATCTTGGGGTATCCATTTGGCTAGCCTTGATTTCCTTGTCACAGCCTTTGACTGAAGAATTTGAGTGGCATACCTATTTGTTTATGCACAATAGAAGCAATAGTTTCATCAGTAACAAAGAGTGAATATAGCTACATATAAAGGCACTACCAAATTATTCTCACCTTTGTATCTCACCTTTGCATCCCCCCACAGCCCCAACAGCCCCGCCAACAGAGCACGCAGGCATGGGAGGCAGTACACTTCAGCGCGCCAGCAATAAAAAAGAATAGCACGGTACAAGCACTGCATCAGGACGCTGGTCTGAATGCGCTCAATAGGTCCAAAGAAAACAAAACAATGGGGACAGTCAACAACTGTCAGCAACACAAACAAAGCCACAATATCACATCAAATTGAGTCCAGTAAAACTCATACAACACTGCCCCCAATTCCTCCGCCAGGGCCCTCTTGAAGCCGTGAAGGGAATAACACTACACCACATCAGCGGGCAGCCAGTTCCAAATCTGCACACAGCAAGAATAAAAGAATCTGTGTTCATAGTCCGTCTGACAGCGAGAAACCACCAGCTTGAAAGAATGCCCACCTGTGCCAACGTCCGGAGCTCTCGCAAACAGAGCAGACAAACCTGAATCAACAGAACAGCGAAAAATCTCCCAACACTTTACAAGATCAGAATGCAACAACCTCCCCCAACAGAAAACAACTGCATTGCTTTGAGCCGCTCACCATAGTCCACTCCACCCAGCCCATCAATCTCCCTGGTCCACCTCCTCTGCACAGATTCCAACAGTCTCAGATTCTCCAAATATCCCATATTCCACACACATGAGCAGTAGTCCAAGATAGGTCTTATATGAGTAATAAACAAAGAGACCATGAAAACAGAACTCCTATTGACAGTGGAGCGGAGCAGACTGGTCGCCAGAGTGAAAGCCTTTCTTACAACACTCCTCACATGGAGATGGAACCGCAGCCTTGAGTCAACAAGCACTCCCAAGTCCCTGAAGGAATCGACAAGCTCAAGTACCACACCATTCAAATAATAAGCAGTTCCATCATGAATCTGCTCCAATTCAAGACAGCCCCTGTAAAAGAGCATAAAGACACACTTGTCAATGTTCAACAAGAGATTTCATGACAACGACACAGACTGCACCAAATTCAGATCTCTCTGCAAGGATGACACACCCAGGCAAACTGCTTGTACATCGCGGGGGAAACTCAAATAAAGTTTAAAGTTGTCAGCAAAGACCTTCCACTCACAAGCCACACCTGCTGCAACATGATTGACATATAGCAGGAACAAGAGCAAACCCCGCACAGAACCCTGGGGCACACCACTTGTCACCTCACTGACAATTCCCCCCACAGAAACACACATTTGCCTCCCCATCAGAAAATTACAAATCCAATCCAACAGTCCATATGTAATACCCACAGATCTCAGTTTGTCCAACAAAACCAAGTGACTGACCACGTTGAAGGCTTAAGAGAAATCCAGAAAAACCACATCAACAACCATTTCTTCATCTACCTGATCAGCAACCTCACCATAAGTAAGCAAAAGTTGGTCTTCAGTGCTCTTTCCCACCCTGAAACCAAATTGACCCTCAGACAAAATGCCAGAATCTTGACACCAGCACCTTACAGCAAACAGAAGTAAGACTCACAGGTTGGTAATTGAGAGGGTTACTTCTTGAACCAGACTCGATTATAGGAACAATACAAAATTCCTTCCAGGCCTCCGGTTAAACTCCCAGGTCCAATGATTTTGCAAAAATCAGAGACAAGGGCAATGACAGCTGCCAAGAACATGACTTCAAAACAGCAGCTTGAATGCCATCAGGTCCCGGGGCAGAAGATGAGTCTAAACCACCCAGAACCTGGGAAAATAACAGTCTAGTCACACAAATCCCTTTGAATTTTCCAGGAAAAAACTGATGTGGGGAAGAGCCAGCAGGATCAGCATCCACAAGAAGACAAAAAAGAGTCTACAAACATCTGACTCATGTCACACTGACCAGCAACAACCTCACCAGATAGAAGCTTCAGATGACCAACAGGAATACAGCCCTTCTTTCTTCCTCTGATGTAGGAGTGAAACATCTTGGGAGTAACAGAGAAGTTGTCTGCTAATTTCTGCTCATACAGACACAGTCTGTAGCGTGAAAAATTTCTGTACTGAAAATTGGGCCCACTAAATCTCAGCAAGGGCGCCAACACCTCCTCATTCATGCTGCCTACCAAGCTCCCCCCTCAAAAGCTTATACTGCGCCCAAGCCCTAGATCTACTGGTCATCAGTTCCCTAATAGGGCCCCGCAACCAGCTTGGTCGTGAAGCAGAGTCTCGAGTGGGAACAAACTTGTCCACAAGTGAATGGACAATTGTCTGAAACAAACTATAATTCTTCTCCACAGTGCCTTACAAAAATTCGTAACGCCAGTCAACACCATCTAAAACCTCTCTCATGCTCCTGTTATCACCTTGAGACCACATAACTGATTTCAAACCAGGATCCCCTGCAACATAATTCACCTGGAAGATTTACTCCACCAAGACAGGGGCATGGTGGCACCCTGGAAGAGGAGGCAAAACCGCCACAGAAGACACCCAATCCTCCTCCGTAGTCAACACTAGATCAAGAATGCTATTAGAATCAACAAAAGTACTTCCCTCACCCACTGAGTGAGTCCAAGAAGAACAAAACAATCAAGAAACTGGGAATCAAAGAGAGGGATATAATAATTAAAAACGTCTGCAGACCAATCCAATGAAGGTGAGTTAGAATCACCAAGAACAACAACATCTCTGCCAACATAAAACTCCATCAAGAATTCAATCAGCTTAGCATTCTCCTCAGCTGAGTAGGAGAGAGGGTGGTACACCACCACAACCAGAACATCATAATCAAGGAGGGAAATGGCAGGAACATTGGGTAAAGTCACCTTAATTGGCACAAACTTCAAATTGTTAGCAACATACAAACAGACTCCATGCTTCCCCCACCACATCCCCCCTCACCAGCTGAAACCCTGGCAAATCAATAAAGGATGAGGACACTGAAGAAGTCAACCACAACTCGCACATGCCCCACCAACTGCATATCCCACCGCTGCACCATATGACCAACTAAAGGGACCTTATTCATCAGGGAATTCAAATTGACACACAGAACAACCTCAGACAGGAGAAATCCATCTGCAAAGACCGTCTAGCTAGTTTGAAGCACTGCCTCCGCGGCCACTCGGGATACTATGGGTATCAGTCAGAGCTCCACGACCACCACCACCACCACCAGAGCCACGACCGCCCCCAGCACCACCACCACGGCTCCCAACCCTACCCCGGCCGCACAGCGCACTCCGGCATCACCGCGGCCGCCAGCACCACCGCGGCCGCCAGCACCACCGCGGCCGCCAGCACCACCGCGGCCGCCAGCACCACCGCGGCCGCCAGCACCACCGCGGCCGCTAGCACCACCGCGGTCTCCAGCACCACCGCGGTCTCCAGCACCACCGCGGTCTCCAGCACCACCGCGGTCTCCAGCACCACCGCGGCCGCCAGCACCACCGCGGCCGCCAGCAACACCCCGACCGCCAGCATCCTTTCAGCCGCTAGCATCCCCCTGCCCCCACCAACACATCCCCGGCAATCAGCACCTCCGCGGTGACCAGCACCGCCACGCCCACGCGCACCGCTGCCAACACCACGACTCACCACCGCAGTCGCCCCAGCGCGACCGTCACCGCCTCGATAATCACCAGCCAGTGCACAACCAGAGGAATCCCGGAAACAACAACAAGCCCACCCCAACCAGCACCGAGATCAGCACCCCGTCCCGCAGCCGCCAAGAATTCACTTCTCTCCTCTCCGTCACCCTCTGATGCCTTAAGAGCATGCCTCCAAGACAGCAACTCTCCTCTTTGCCTGTAGGTTAGGTCTTTCTGAATGTAAAGACTCCTAAAACCATCCAAGCTCTTCAGCCTAGGGGCCTGTGAGAGCAGGTTGTGCCTGGAATCATCATTGGTCACCTTTGCTCTGAACAGACCTGTAGTGCCAATCTTGATCAAGTCAGTCAGAACAACATTGACACCCAAGACATGGCACATGCATACAAGTTCAATTACAGGCAACGTGAGCCACTGTTGGTGGATGGACATTGTGACGCTATATGGCGCACAATTCCCCCAAAGATAGCAGTTTCTGTTCCAAGCAATGTGTACCAATTGAGGCTCACTGTTTTTATGTCAGAATCTTGTAGAACTTACCTTTAGCAGAGAGATGCATAACCTCCCACCTTGCTGTCATCTCTTGAACTGAAGTAGGCCAGGTTTGAACACGTTGCACCATGTGCATACAGGCTATTTTTGTAGTCGCAGTCAATGTGTTAAGCAATTTTTCATAAACTCTGTCCATCTATCAAATTTCTTCAAGTAGCTGATACTTGGCTACTAACAAAGAACTGCTCTTGCAACTCCTGTAGTTAAATAGTGACATTCTGTACATTTTGGTGCCCAAAAAGGTACGAGTGCGGGGAGTCATCCCATGTAGTCGACTGTGGGGAATCACCCCGGTCAAGGCTATATCCCATTTTTTTGTTGTAATTTTGTTCTATATAAATTTCTTGTAATATAACATGAACCCTCACGGATGAAGATGAAGTATGGTATACTTTTAGCTGCTTATGAAAATTATTTGCATTAGCTATATATTAATATGACTTAATCATTAATCTTTTCTTCTTTTGTTTAGCTATTCAAATTGTAAACATACATTTTGTCTTTAAGCTCAAGGATGGACATAGATGATGTTCAATCATGTTCAACCAACTAATTCTTTTGATTCTATTTCAGAATTTGCTGATATCCATAACCATTTGAGATTTTCTGCAATTCAATCTGGAAAACATGCTATTTATTTTTCTGAGCTGACATCTGGTTCTTGCAATACCCACATTTGTAGCTGCTATCTTATCTAGTGAACCAGACAATGAGTTCATCCCTCTCAATATGGCTGAGTGACCAGCTGCACACTGTTCTAGGTCTGAGTGATGCTGCCATCACGCAGTATCTTATCCGACAGGCACAGGCAGCTTCTTCCATCGAGACGGTGGTCAGCACACTGAAGCAGGATGGCATTCATGTGGACACAGATATGGAGCAGCTTATGGGAGAGCTGTACAACAGAGTTCATGATGGAGGTGAGCAGTGTTGCCATGGACACAGATATAATGTAACTCAAAAAGGAGCTGTTGAACAGAGGTCATGATGGAAATAAGCAGTGTTGAAATGGACACATATATGGAATGACTCATGGAGGAGCTGTACAACAGAGTTTATGAGTAAAAGTACAGAGTTTTCTGAAATATGCTTGCTATGTGTGTTATCCAAAATATACCTGCTGAAAATGATTTGTATGGTGCCCAATTTGGGGTTGAGTTGCTTTGGGTCTAATCATTGGTTCTAGCTGGTTGATGATTTACGCATCAATACCTAGCTACGCTTCAATAACTGTTAGGCCTCCGTGGCTGAGTGGTTAGCGTGTCCGACTGCAGTGTCAGCCTCTGGTGCTGCATGTCGCAAGTTCGAGCCTCGGCATGGACACAGCGGTCATGTGGCAGGGAGATTGGGCGCCTCCCCCCTCTGTGTCAGCCTAACTTAGCCACCCTCCTAACTAGGGGGAAACGGCTGTATGTCTAAACATACATACATGTCTATACCTAGCTACTTGGATACTGTCCAGTGAATAAGATAATCTTTGTCAGTTATATTTGTTCTACTGAATAATTCTAAGTATTGTGTTGTTGATTCTGGTATTGAAAACTCAACCATGTAGCTAATAACATGGACTGCTGACTTCAAGGTTGCCATGCATTGCAACTTGCAACAGATTGGACATTCAATACCTGTGCTAGCTAACAATATACTCTTCTTTCTTCTCCTATTGCCTTCTTTCATGCTGTCTCCTTAACCCTGCTCCATCATTGTGATAGCCTGAAAATTTAGCTATGCGCATGAGAAACGAAATAATTAAAGACAGAACACTATGCACTTCATTATGACTCATTTGAATAGCTATTTATAGATAATGTTTCTCTAATGTTGAAATAACTACCATAATCATTGGTAGCTAGCTGTCACAGTTGCATTGTTATTCTTCATAAATGCTATCTATGTACAAATAGCTAGCTGCCTAGCTTTCAAATCATAGCATCTGATGTGCCCTAGTTAAAACTATTCCTAGCTATAATTTTGTTCACATTCACGTTGCCTTGTAGCCAGGGCGTTAGAAACTTGCAGCCGTATCCACCGCATGTTGTAGAAGCCGACTAAAAGGGCACCCCTTAGACAGGAGTAGAATCGTGCTACCGTAACCCCTGCGTGTCATAAAAGGCAACTAAGAGAGGCGGGCGGGGCGGAGGGGCTAAGAATCCCTTTCTCAGTAAGATCCTTCCTCAAAGAAGGCAAGACGAGGGGAGGGGGGCGGGAGAGGCTTACGCTTATCCGAACCCCATTGTTAGGATAGCTGAATGTGCGTGGCTGTAGTACAAATAATGTAGAGAGGAGGGAGATTGGTGAGATGTTTGTAAGAAGGAAGTTTGATATGTTGGTGCTGAGAAGACGAAATTGAAAGGCAAGGGCAAATGTGAGTTTGGTGTGGTAAGTGGAAGAAAGTCTGGTGTGAAGGAAGGTTGGGCACAAGAAGATGTGGTCTTAACATTGAATGATTGATTGGCTAGTGGTGTTACCAAGTGGAAGGAGGTGTTCTCAAGATTGATGTGGATGAAAGTTGAGTTAGGCATAGAAATATGGGTATTTGTGAGTGCATATGGTCCTTGTAACGAGAGGAGTGAGGAGGAGAGGGAGGATCAATTCTGGGCTGACCTGCATGAGTGTACTGATAGTTCGGGTGGTCAATTCAGTGTAGATGTACCGGGTTTCTCACCTTGTTTCTCACCTTGGTTGCCCCAAGACCACCCCACACCCCAGCAAGGCCAGAGTGCAGAGCATGACAGGAGGCACAAATGCCACAGCACGCCAGACTGCAAAGGCCGGCAAAACAATGGAGCGGAAAAAACTGGAAATTTGTGCTTTAGGCAACTGAACATACAGCAGTTCTGTTGGTCACAATATAAAACATACACATTCATATATACACACATATACAGATAGACTG